>JAZGTJ010000379.1:66164-125812 GCA_036877575.1 Botia almorhae | reverse complement strand
AATATAATATAATATAATATAATATAATATAGTATAATATAATATAATATAATATAATATAATATGAGAGCTAACATGTTAGTATCAACATATGAACTACTGCGTCTAAGGTCCTTATTAATGTAGCTTTTAAGATACGTGTGTGTGTGTGTGTGTATGTACACACTTTAACAAGGATTAGATGTAGACTTGTTTCTCCCTAGAGTGAACACATCTTTTCAGTTTGAGGGTCATTTGAACCATATGGTACTCTAGATGCTACAGATGTCATCATTTTGTAGTCAGGCACACAGGATATTTCCCCTGAACGGTTCTCTTTCAAAGCAATAGAGTGAACAGGGCTTGACTTTTGAGTATGTTGATGAGCAGTTCTCTACACTAAGTGTCATATTACCCATAATGCCATCATCTCACGATCTAGTTAAGTGTTACACTTCCTACTCTGGGTTACCGGTATCTGCAAAGACCTAATACGCAGGAAACAGGAAACAATTTACAACAGCTTTTGCTGTCTTGGTGTCATAACTAACACAAAACACAATTGAGACACTTGATTTAGGCATCTGACACAGAGATGTTGGTGTGTACTAGCAAACACACACACACACACACGTCCTTGGATATCCATGAGAGTTCTGCATCAGTTCACCTTTCTCAAATTGATAACAAGTTTCGAAGGAGAATGAAAACGTAATTGATTTTCGCTCCCGTCCGATCCGGCGAGTTCAACGCTCAGACCTCCATTTAGATTCCTGTAGACCTTACAAAACCATTACATTAAACAAATTGCTTAAAACTTAAATAACCAGCCGTGAAATAACCACAAGTTTTATACATTTAGTCCACGTGTAAATGACTTTTTCAGCTCGTTACAAAGGAACAGCGTTGTTTTGCGTGAGATTTCCCTCTCGTCCTGCGAGGCGTTTCATCACACGCCGTGAGAAGTAATTTTCTCAATAAGACAGGAAGAAGAGGAACTGAATGCTGCTGAGTAATGACTCACATTAGTGGCCGTACCGGCAGATTGTTTTTATCGTGGCATCTTCATCAGAGACCCCCCGCCGCCACAGGGAGCCGTCTGAACTGCAGCAACCCAAAAAAACAAACTTCGTTCACCTCAAATGAGTCAACCAAAGTCCCTTTAAAGGCAAGTAGGTGGTCACATTTGGAACGCCCCCTGGCAGCTTTTTCTTGTCACGCAAGAACAGCTCAAATATATCTGAATAGGTAAAACTAAAATCTTAAAAACTGCTTGGAAATTGAAATCTGACAAGGACTGTTTAAATCGTGCTAAAAAATTGGTTTTAAAATTGGTACAGAAATGCACATGCACGTTTTGAAATGAAAGATGTTAAAGTGTTTGTACAGTTGAATGTGAACTTGGTATATTATTCAGTATATGTAATTGTTCAATTTAATTTCAACTTTCACTAAGAATCAAACGCTACATACTTTGATAAAGACCAAACAATGACTTTGCCGACTGCTCATTCATTTGGGATTTCCAATACAGCCACCGTATTGAGTGTTCCGATATATCCCATTCATTGGAAGCAGCTCACCTTTGCTACACTGTCTCCGGTCAACCTTCACCCGAGCTAACACAATGTACAGCACTCGCTAGACCTGAGTGAGCGATGCGGTCCTGCAATTATAGGTCAAGAATAAAGGATCCTTCTATTCCTTATGCCTTTATTTATTTGAGCTTTAAGCCAGTTTTATGACAGATGATTCACTTCCTTTGTGTGAATTGCTGAAAAGCCAGAGTCGGGTGTGGAATCTGAATCAAGCGTAATGTCCTTCTCTAACCCTTAAACATAAAATCCATGACTGTGGTCTGTGCATTCATTCATCTGAGTCCCTAAGGCAACACTACCGAACATACGGCGACATTTCTATGTGATTGGAGAGCGTATGTGGCATTGTGTTAATCCTCCCACACTTTGACATTTCACACAATAAAGATTCTTCCTTGAACATGCTGAGCAGGAGCCTGATGGCTTCGCAGAGATATGATTCAGACGCATTCTGGATAAATATCAGCTTGCCTTGCAATGCTGCAATATCAGCATGCTAGCGCAAACTGCGATAGCATCCGTTTGTGTTAGCAAACGAAAGTTTCTGAAGTGACAGTCTGTGACCCGCTTTGTTGCTAGTGTTGATGTAGAAATATCAGGGTCATGCATCTACCCCAGACCAGACCATTGCTCGTTACCAGCATATGCTGTGTAGATGCTGGGGTGCTGGATTCCCCATCAGTCTTCTTAACTCATTTAACCAGCAAGGGTTCAAACACTGCAAAGTAGTTAGACCAAAGTGACAGACAGTGCATACAGGTTATACATTTTACAGTACGTGCGTCCCCTGGGAATCAAATCCCTGATTTTCTACCAACTGAGCTGCAGGAACTAAAAAACGTACATACTTTTGTCTCGTTTTGCAGTAAAAATGATCGAAATACATATTGAATATTGAGACTGACATGAAATCTTGTTCTTAGAGAAATCTAACAAAATTGAATGAGCTTAAAACAAGAAAAAGCAATTTGCCAATGAGGTAAGTAAAAATTTTATTTCCCAATATAATTAGGTTTATTTTTCTTACTCCACAGGCAAATAGCTTTTCGAGTACAAAACGAAACTTTGCCAAATTTCTCTGGCTTTGTATTTTTTGATGTTTCCCAATTAAATTGTAAAAATAAAATAAAATAAATTGTTTTTTTTGTCCTGTTTCCCAATTAAAATGAGACAACAAATACCACGCTTGAAAACGACTACACTAACCCTAAACAGAACAGTCCGCAGTGATCTGTTCCTACCGCTCTCAGAGGGAGGTGAAGAGCCAGGTGCTGCTTGGGACAGCCCTGTTGGATTCTGTGTGTAAACACCACCTTAAAAGCAGAACGTAAGACCATGAGGAAAGAACGAGTGTTTGAAGAGCAGAAGATGAGATGCAGCTCTCGGTAGGAGATTAAGCATGCCTCCCACAGTAACCTTGAAACACAGAGTACCACTGACTCAGTCTACACTGCGATCTGCTGGAGCTACAAATCAAATTACTGTGCTGGGGGGCTGACAGCAAAATTGTCTGTCTTCTCTCTCTTTATTGCCAAGAGCAAACCCCCAATAGGTTATAATGACAGCAAATTAAGGCAGAGGAAGAGCGACACAGAAGGGAAAAGGCATATTTATCTCTCCTGTCTCTTTTCTCCCCAGGCCTCTGCGCAAGGGTTTGATTCGCTCTTTTATGGTCTTCATCTTAGACATGTATGCAGGCTAATAAAGCGGATTGGCTTTTTATTGATCCACCCTGGGATGTGCTTTGCGTGTGTATGTATCCTTTTCGCTGACGTTTGATGCGATCGGATAGGAGTCGGCGACTGTCACATTTATCAGTCGAACCATCTATGCCTTTTTTCGCCCCGTTATCACAGCGCACGTCTGAAATCGTTGTTGTGTGAACTCGTGTGAAATCTAATTTTCTGCATTTTAGAGTTGTATAGGGAAAAACAAGAGTTGATAAACAGCTTTCCGAAAGGCTGATAAAACACATTAAATTCATCCGAGCTGAAACATTGCTCTCAGTAGGGCTTATATGATATGATATTCCCAGTGTCATAAAACTCCAGCTTTCCGCGATCGCCTCACGGTTGACCCTTCCTGTGCTGTGCACAGCCTGTTATTACTAATACCACTGCGCTTAACTGGTCAGAAACACATCCGGCGGTGTAAAGTGCACGAATAGCAACAGTCATCAACAAAAGAGCCCCCACTGCAACCTCCAAACATTCCTCAAAAACCGCTCACGCAACGCAGCGGAACAACACGGCCGCCGTGCCGGTGTAAATGTCAGTGTTCGCCATATCTGTGCAGTTGACGTTTCGTCTGTGTCCATCTTTTCACAGTGCTACTTCAATCACGCTAGCCGAACTACTTCCAGTCTCCCGTCTTCCATCCGACTCTCCTGACCCTGCGGCCATCCTGCCACTCACCTTCCAAAATTACTTCTGCACCAGCAAGGAAAAGCAAACTGTCTGGTGGTTTGTCCCCTGACACTAAAAAGCAGATTCAAAATACACTGTTTGCCGTTTCTGCAGGCTATGTGCGCTAAAATTGGATGGAAAAAATTGTGGAGTTAGACCCGCACACCATTTGAGATAAATTAGGCTTAAAAAAAGACCAGACAACAGCACTGGTGGCACACCGTCAAAGGTTACCGATCCACAGTTACCGTTTCACAGTTAACGGGGTGAAAATCAATTACATGCCTGGTTCACCTAATTGATATCTACCACAGCATGAAGATAACGCCCAAAGCATTATATTTGTATTGAGCTTGAGTTAAAAAGCCTATTTATATTCAAGAAGGTGAGGAAATTTTGATGGGAGGCACAACCTGCAACTCCAAAGGTAGATTGAATTAAACTGTTTATTTGCCCATGACTGGGGGGTGTACATACGAGTCCGGGTGGACTTATTACAACACAGTATTATGAAAACCTGGCAGACCTACACTGTCAAACATCACAGGGCTATACTACACAATGCTCCTTCCACAGTCTCTGATCCTGTTTTCAATCTAGAGGTCCAGATAAAGGAGGTCTATCACCTCGTCCCCCTTTAGGATATACAGCAGACTAACTGTCATTCTGTCCTCGCTGCTGGCAGAGATGGTATTGACCCTTCCTCAGAGCCCAGAATAGCAGCGCAGTTACTGCGATCATAATCAATACAGCTGCAGAAAGATGACATGCTAAGAGCAACTCAGGGCCATCTCATCACTACTGGGTCATGTGATCAGGGTAAAGAGATGACATCATCTTGTTTAAAACAAATGGGGACCCAATTCAGGGTGTGTATTGTGACCGTTTCTGCAAGTGTGTTAACGAAATGTAATACGCAAGTCTGTAACCACCGTTTTTTAAAGCAGTGCATCTACTGAGAAGCTGATTTACTTGCCAACGTGCCTCCTATAAAGAGCCACTGTTGAACTTACTGAAATTTGCAGGCTTTGATTTGCCCGCTCTTTAGATATGTGGGGAATTTAACTCTATGATGTGCACTATGATGAAAAGGAGGTAGTGAAAGCACACAGGCGCGCAATTTCATTAAATCGGCGTCGTGTTTTCATTTGCCAAAATCGCTGCTCGTTCTTATCAGCGGATTACTTATGAATGGACTCTTTTCTGCATCCATCAATCTGGGGAGCCGTCACCTCTACTCTGATTGTGGGCCTGAGATAAGAGAGTGGGCATGACTACGCAATTACACACTTTATTTTATTTTCCATCCAGGGTACAGAGGAAAAACACATCTTGGTCTCTAAATCACATTATCGTCTTCTGGGAATTTATGACACGTGTTTAAGATAGGCCGAGAGGATTGGAGGTGGCCATGAAGACACTTCGGTGTGGCTGAGACTTTTAGAATATTACTGTAAAGAGCCGATCGATGGCTGTCTAAGGGGGACACGGTGAAGCAATGCAGGTACTTGCGCACACATAGGGTCTGTGCCTGGATCAGAAGGGTTGTGTGACAAACCGCCGCGCTCACTTCAGGTCGAGACCGCACAGTTGCACGGCAACAGCAGGCTCTTCAAAACACCGCCCTACGCCCTCCAATCGGCAGGCTGCTCTGCGTCTACCGGGACTCAGTGAATGAAATGATTGGCGTGATAGACTTAATGGGATTGCAGATCCTATGTAATAAATGCGGCTTTATTCTCATAAATAGAATAAACGCTTAACCCACGTGACACTGTAAGTTCCAAAAGATCAAATAAGGTCAGCGTTTATTCTATGTCCACAAATCATTAAAATGGAAAAGCTATTGGGCTTTTGGCAACATGTCAGCAAGGGAGAGAGAGAGAGAGAGATGGTGCGAAGAGAAAGAGAGCGAGATTTATGCACGACTAAATCAATTGTGAATGCAAATGTGGCGAACAGCAGACTTATGCGACCTAGGGAGGAGTCCAACTCCCTCAATTATGCAATTATGACTCACCCAAAGAAATCTCACTTATGAACCTGAACACAGCGTTGCCCTGGGCTCCCGCAAGCCCAACAAACAAGGATCAAGCACCCTCAACAAACAAGCTTATCAAACTGGCAAACAGCCAACAAGTCAGTCAGTCATATATTTCCACCAAATAGCCATCATACAATTGTACATGCATAAAAACTAGGACAAAAACACCCCTTTCTTCGCTGGATAAAAATACTGCAGCTGGTTATAAAGGTGTAGTTTGTTTTCATGCGATTACACTGCATGAACTTTAAAACAGATTAGTCAAACATGGTTTTATTCCAAGCTTTTGGCTCTCACCTGAAATTTGTTTTCAAAACTGCTGAGACATGAGCCCTAAAACTGCATTCTAAGCTAATGAAACATTTACTAACATTTTCATGGCTGAGGGGAGTGGAGGCAGTTCATCTATGCGAGACTTATCAGCTGAACAAATCTGTTTCCAATACACCGCGTCCAGGCTATTTAGATCGGGGGGGGGGTTGTATTTTGGTTAAAAATAACAGGCCAGCTGCTACATACAGCGCGCAACTGAGAAAATGTTGATTAGAACATATTTTTAATTTACAAGAATACAGCAGTGTAAGAGAGCCTTTAGTCACATATCTTACATTTTCTGTCACAACACCACAAATCTACATGACATCTTTTGATATAAGAAACATACATTTGCTGTGTGTCAAAAGAGCAATGTGAAATAAGAGCACGCCCTAAAGCAATAATATTACTAATTTAATATTCAGTTATATTACTGAATAGTTTCACCTTTATATAGTCCTCATTCTTTTAGCCGTTTTGAATAATACATTAGAAGCAAAAGTCTTGAGCTACTGTACTGTAGCTACATTATGGTTTGTTAAAATTACTACGTTATATTTTAGCACGCTAAATATTATATATACTAAAACTACTGACCGTATTGATCAGCTTCAGACAAAAAAGCCTTCGGCAAGTTACAGCACGACTTCTACGCGTGTTAAACAATTTAAATATTTTACTACCCTCACCTCACAGCTATGAGAAAACCACTCATGATGGCCGCAATAAATCCTGCCGTTTATGTTTATTTTCCACCAACAACCATGATTTAAAATACAGCAAAGTTTTGATGCACAGGACTTGTTTACACGGCAGAAAAGCAGTTTAAAAGCAAAACTTTAGACAGAAGAAATATTGGTTATCCAAAAAATCATTTTCACAACACAAAAAAGTGATAAGCTGTTGACAATTTATCAAAAAGGTGTATAATCACTTCTCTGCCCCTCAGGCAGCGAGAACTCCACTGAACATATGCTGAATAAGTGTCATGACTGCTTTCTGATTGAGGATATTAAGTTGGTTACAATTGCCTGCTAAAGAGCAACCAAAGGAACAGCACAGCAGACTGCAAATGCACATTTTGTGTAGCACCTAAAGTCAGATGAACACTGTACGATTTTTACGGACATTTGTCATTGTTGCTATTCAAGTAAAACCAGCATGCTACATGACAACAGTATTTTGACCATTTTTGGTTGCAAAATTTCTAATACTGCAAAAACATCATCAGAGGCTAAGATTTAGGGCAAATGCAATTAATTGGCTGTCTGTGCATGTCACACATAAAGTCTGATTTTATTCTACAAGATAAATCTTTACGATCCTTAGTGGTAGGGTAGACGATTTCAGAGAAGCTAGCAACAGCAAGCTAGCTTAGAAAACATAGGATCCCGCCCTCCATTCAAAGCACTCTCTAAAGCCACGCCTTCTCCAGTACGCATGAACATGATGCAAATACATAGTCTGCCGACAAGTTGGACAAACATTTCATGGCCTTATGCCTTCCACAGAGGCTATACGAACGTATAAACATATTTAGACCACTTAGTTATTGCTATCAGCAATGAGGAGACTTTTAATGTTTCTAGAAAAAAAATCACCTACCCTGCCTTTGAAATTCAAAGCACGATGATATTGCCCTAGGTAATTCTATTAGGATCCTGAAAGCCATCATTTTAATACCTTAATTCCAACCGCTGAAAGAAATCAGTTCCTTTATAATAAACAACTAGATTTAAAAAAAACTGCATATTTGCATGATATTGCAAACCACAACAGCAGAGCTACTAACAAGCATCAGAACCCCAACGAACCATTAACATACACAGACGTCAAAAAGCCACAGGAGGGGTTCACTTCCTCAAAACCTCAATTACTCTTATAATTTAATGAGCATGATGGACCGTTCATAAAACGGTGGTTTTGTGGAGGTGTGTAGCATTTGAAGAAACGTTGAGCTTATGGTCACGATTCTGGCCTTTAAACAGAGGCCTCCTGCCAGCTTCACCTCTGATGGCCTCATCGATTTGATACAGGCCCCCAACAGCCAGCTGATATGAAAGACATTTGTGTTATATGGCTCTCTACTTGAAGGGCGGCTTGTATGTGAAAAAGCCTTGAAAAAGCCTTATTTACCGGGCCTCATTCTAAAAAAACATAAAAGCAGCCCTATTCTCTTTTCACAAGACTGGAAAATGAGATAATAGTAATTTATATCAACACGTGAACCAGACCTTTCCTCATCTCAAATTATGATGCATTTGCATTACGACGCATTTGCTTTCCCATCATGCAGTGGGGAAACAGTCATAACGGCCTCATTTTTCATTGAGACACTTAAACAACTATAGATTTATCAGTTTTTTGACTACTTCGATCTCTCAAGGACAGGGGATTGATTTATCTGCTGAAATTTCTTAACGGAAAGCTGCAGATAGTCGTTCTTTACAGGAAAGAGGGGGTGTCAAGGATATTCAGATGTTAGTACCGTTCACCCAAAAAAGCTCTTACATTTGTCCATTACAAACGAGATTTAAAATGGTTGGCGGATGAATTATTGCATTGCAGGGTCGATGCGATGCATTGTTTTTTGCACTCTAACTGAATTGTCGGGCTGAGCGTTTTACAGACAAGAGAACACGGCATCAAATCATTTGATCTGCTATCGTTGCGTCAACTGTACATTTCATCATCCTTTAACATTAGGAGGAATAATGACTTCATAATGAAACGTTAAATGTTGAAACATTGGTCTGCAGGGGCGCCGCTAAGGGGGGGAAAGTTAGGACAATTCTAAGGGCCCACGCCCTTTTATTGGCCCCCAGAGATCTGCTTTATTAGTAAAAACACTACTAGGGGGGCCCAACCTCATATTTTGTCATAGGGCCCAAAATTGCGAGCGGCACCCCTGTTGGTCTGAGCATTAGCAACATTTGCCTGACACACTGAGGCAAGGATCATACTGTAATGTAATACCGTACACCTGGAGAAAGCTCTGACATCATCTCCATTCATCTCAATAGCTATTTAAATGTTTCCTGGAAATGTTTTCATTTCATCACACTGCACGGCTCCTTTTGAACAGACATCAGTAAAGAAACAAGCTTTATGATCACATAATGAAAACGCAAAACAGCAGAAAATGTGTCAAGACTCAAGAACTTCATGCATGGAATAGACACGTGCAGAATATACTGTGCTGCTTATTGTGTAGTTTCTAAATGTGTCTTTACAAAACACTTCACAAACTGTAAGTGTTTCAAGGATTTGATGTCACTATCCAGACAAGATCCAGCGATTATTTCATCTTCAGAGGGCTCATTATATTAACCCAGAACACCGTACCGCTCAGCAGACTTATAAAGAAAATTGTTTGCCATTATTACAACTTCTAAAGTTGTATAAAGTGAGACGATCAGATTAGAGCTTACCAAATAAGAAACTGCTTTCAAATTTTGTGAGCAATACACATCAGATTGTCAGCAAGCAGACTGTAGGTGGTCTGTGTAGGTAGGCGGGCCGTCTGGGGCCGAAACCATAGCCAAGCCCTGACTCCCTGAGCTCATACAATAAGAGGCTGTATCTGTCTCGTGTCATTTCCTGCTTCTGCTGCCGCCACTGTTTCCTCCACTCTTTTATCAATAAAACTGAAAAAAGGCTACCCGCTTTTTTCCCGTAGTAGCTGTGAATAATTTCCACTATTTGCGTTTGGAATTGGGTTAATATTCCATGCTGCCCCAGTATGCTTCAGGTGAGGACACGAGAGAGGAAGCTGTTTGATGCGTTAGCGCCTTATTTCCTCTTTTTTAGCAATACAGTAGCTAGCGACTCAGAGCCGGGCCTGGAGAAGATAAGCTAAGCCATATAAACACAGCTGAATGTGATGCCTGTGTAATGACCTCTCTCTCTCTCTCTCTCTCTCTCTCTCTGTCTGGATTAAATTCAGGTTAAGGGAGCAAGCATACAAATGACCAGCCAGGCAGCGTTCAGATTTACACTCTGCATTTATCTTTATCACTGCGGCACACTGCAATATTTGCTTAGTCAAATACGAACAGATTGGTCACACAGCTACAGATACACAGCCACACACAAACACACATCTTGTGGCGGCACAAACACTCTGAGGAAACCCTTCCAGCCCTTTACTCGTCTCAAGGCATCGACTGATTACGAAATCTTCAAAAGAAGCAGCAAAAAAAAAACAACTTCCCAGGTTCAGAAGTGCTCGCAAACATAATACAAGCACACCGATATTTTCATTTACCGCCTGATAAAAAAAACACACTTTGTGTGGAAAAAGTCAAACACTCAGCCAGCGATACCACCACAGAATTCATTTTTACATCCTGATATTTATGTCACTATGGGTGAAGAAAGAGCTTTATTTGGAACCCGCGGTCCGATACCCGCCGGGTGTGCGCGAAAGGAAAATCCTGAACTTATCCTGAGCTTAAATAATCTTCAGGAACCTGATAGGTCGAGGAACCTGATAGGTACTTGACTGCTTAAATGAATCTTGTAAAGCATGTGTTACCAAAAATGGCCTGGGGATCACCGAGTCCCCAGTCCCATGGTAATAGCACATGTGACAAGCTAGCTAACTCAGTGTGATAGCACCATGACTTAGAGATGAGTGAGAGAGATCCCTTCTTTAATGAGAGGCCGTGATGTCCAGCTCACTGACTGACAGAGTCTGCACTGATCCGGGGCTGTTAAATGAGAAAACACTCGGTGTGACAGCACTGCCTGCCACCTCTACATAGAGGGTGATGAATATGCGGGGCAGAAGGCTCCTATAAATAGAATACTCTGACTCAGTGTCTCCTAATTGCTGTTGGCAAAGATCTGTTTTTTATTTAGTCATACGGTATATTTTTATTGCATTTTAAATGTGTATTATTTACTGTATTATTGCTATTTCCTGTCTGCCCACCTTTGGTTGCTTTGGCAAGAGACACAAGTATACATCACGCAGGATATCCAACATCCACAAGATTATGCAAGAAAGCTTTGCAGACAAAGACGCAGAATAAATCAGAAATTATATCCAGGTGATACCTAGACTGTTTCTTCTAGACGGCAATGCGATTAAACTGAAAGCAAAATTGGCTGAAGATCACCTGCTTCTCGGATGCTTCTCCTGAGAAGAAGACTGCAGTAATCTCACGTGTGTCTCCTCCAGAGTTTCAGAAGAGATCTCATCTCAGATTGGGCGAGATTCAAAAGTCTGCAATCGAAAGTCAGAAAGTTCAGCATAAGGCACACTGGCAAATTCTAGGCACACTGACCAAATTCCCCCAACACCAAATCATCTGATGCGATCCACGTTAAAGCTTTCTATAGCGTTTACTGTCATAATATTTTATATAAAGCTGACACTTAACTGAAACATATCTGTGAACTTTATCCCACTTGCTGAGACGCAAAAGCAAAAATATATCTCTTGCCATCTCTTTATTATTTGCACATCTCACTCTGTCTTTCTTTTCAACTATCTAATTCTGTTTCTCTCCCTGTATCTCTCTCCTCTCTGTTACTCTGTTGGCTGGGGCTTCAGGCATTTCTCATGGCAGGATCACTCGTTGTTTTCCTCCAGGAATGAGCAGTGGATCTGTATCTCTGGCCTGCTCTGAACCCCAAGCTCCCTGATGTGTTTGGGGACACCACACTAAGGCCGTGTTATTTTAGTGGAGTGCTTTTATGCCTCACCGCGGCTGCTGTGTTTGGACCATTTCCTCCCAGCTTGTGACCCACTGCCTAAGTTTGGCAGAACTCTGCATCAATGCGGCACAAGCATCTACTCTATTTTAATGTCTCCATTTCTTCATTATAAAGAGTATAACTGCAGTCTTACTGCATAACGTTTGCCAACACTTAATCATGGATGAGACTGTGTGTGTGTGCGCTTTGAATACATTTAGGTCTGGAACCCATATTTAGCTTTCTGTTGTCACGTGATTTTGGGTCGATATTTCATTGGCCGGTTCATCATAAAATATTTAGGCTGTCAAATGCTTTATGTTGAATACGACACTGCCTGACATTTGGCACAAGTCACATCCTGACGTTGACAGTGATTAATAACTATACTGTGAACCGTGACACCTGCATGTCTGAATAACATGTTCTTTATCGACTGACTGGATAAAAACTGCATTTTTGACTTCAGTATATCAATTTGCTTACATTTCCTTAATAATCTAAGAAGCACTAGGACACCCAGCAGTGCTGTTACCCTATAATTCTCCATCAGATCCTCATATTTTATGAAAAAAAGGAAACAGCTTATCCCTCTAGCTTCAGAGAGCCTCTGCAAAGTCACCCTATTAATTTTAACTGCTCAAAAGCTTTTGGTGACAGTGGAGCTGGCGTTTGGGACGCCCCCGCAGCCCCAGCAGTGCAGGAAGCCCTGGCCCTTTACAGGGGCCCCTCACGGTGATATGAGCCAATTATTATATTAGGTTTAAATGTGCATCTAAAGAGTTTTTTCTCTTCGTAGAAGTTACATCAAAGCTGCTAATATAGTGTGTGGTCAAAAGTTGACGTTTTTTAATACATCTAACAGCCTAAATGTATTAACACAGAAATTGAAAATCTACAGAAGTATCACATGCTCAGTATAATGATTATTGGTTCACAAGCACAGTGATGCAATGAATGATCCCTGACACGAATGTGTATGACCTCAGTTTGTGGGCGGGATCATCTCATGGCCCAGCATGCCACTGGATGTTGAGTGAACCCTGTATTTGTCTTAAAGGAATATTTTAGATGGAAAGGAGTTTTAATAATTTGCTGTCCTCAGGCATAAATTAAGTCTTATAACGCTTACTGAGGGATACAGCCGAGAGGGGAAAGTAGTCCACCACTAAGTGCATGAGGAGAGTGAAAGGATAGAAAGAGTTTTCCATTTCATCTCTCCTTGGGGGCACAATTCCCTCTATTCTGATTTCTAACCCATACCTCCTTCCTATGCCAGGTGCTGGATTTATGGTGATACAGAACCAGGAAAGAGGTCAGCCAGGGTGCCAAAACAAGGCAGACAGGTGCATTCCGGGAACTGGTTGTGGGGCGCAGAGTTAGACAAGAAATAAGGTTAATGGAAGAGAGAGGGACAAATAAAATCCACTTTTGCTGAAAGAATGACATATTTAGCAATAGGGGGTTGAGAGATAGGTGTGTTTATGTTATACGTGCCATTTAACCCCCAATATGTAGTTGCTAGGTTACGGCCAAAACACTGCCGTCTCGATTGTGTTTTGAAGCTCATTTGTGCAGATCCCACCGCCAGACCCCGTTTCTCACTCACAGCCACCACCCACACACACACACACACTCACACATGCACATTTCACACAGCAAAACACATCGCCTTGCACACAAAGCACACAAAACTCCACTGTCTGTAGCGCTGTTGCTAAGGCATCGTTCAGAAATTCCCATGCTCGTGCTTTCCATCACTCACTCATTACATTTCTACGCCATCTGCTACCGCACCTTAGATCCCCAACCCCACCCCCCAATGGCAAAGCATCCAGTCTCATCACAGAGATGCTAATGAACCTGTATCCCTGCTCCCACTGGAACACAAAACAGTCAAATGGATCTTCAACGAGCACAAGCATCATCAGCAAGGGATGAAAAATTCTAAGATGAGACCCGTGTTTGTTGCCCGCATGGTGATTGACATAATTACACCCTAGAGTCACAGAGACAGAGCAGGGTAATGCTATAATGTGCACCCGACAATGGTGATTCATGCACTCATTTAGCCTGCCATCATTAGCTGCCACATCAGCACAAGGTGCATGCAAAAGTTGTTTTATTTTATTGTTAGCCGCTTAACAGCAGTAAAGGGGTTGGAACCTTTGTGTTGAAATTGTAAGCTCTAATTACGGTAAATAGTGTTTACATTACAGATGTACACACTCACCGACTGTTTGCGTTTAACACACACCCACACTGGCTACATTCAGTAATGACACGGGTTTAAGGGACAAAGCAGACGAAGCAAAGACAGTAGACTAGACTAATGATGGAGCAGAGTACAGTAGAGTAAAACAGAACAGTGTACAGTACAATAAAACAGAACCGAGTAGAGTAGAATAGAACCAAATAGAGTAGAATAAAATGGAACACTAGAAAAGAACAGAATAGAATAGGATAATTATTCTATAGCAGCTAATTATCTAAGCCATTTGTAGGTTGAAAAGTGCACAGGCTGTTGCTTTTTGGGATCTATAAAAATAATTGCTCTGTTTGTTTGAGCATCTTGACATGCCCAACACAGTAACATTAGCTTAACCAATAGAATGAGTTTACAGCAGGACCAGTGGCAGACGGGGTGCTGTTGGATAAACGTTCTCGAAACAGTCATCATTTTTGCAATCGTGTGCGGCTAGTTGCACAGAAACGGCACACGTCACCTTTAAGAGAAATTGCAGGAAGCCAGACAAAAAGAGAACCGCTAACACACAAACAAGCCCATTTCTGATCCACTAAATAGTTGCTCACATAGTTACAGTGTCCTTAAATGTACTCGCATTGAATTGTTCTGATTAGTCTGACAGCCTGAATGAGTGCGGGATTATGAGAGAGGAGGGATTCCCTGTGGACATGCAGATGTATTATGTAAAAACACATTCAAACAGATGTTAGAAGCCTCATGAAAAAGGCAGATTGTCTCTGAACATTTTGAGTATGTCTCTCCAATATCTGATCAAATCCAAAGTGAATAGGATATGTCAAGCGCAGAACGGATCTTGGCGCAACCTCAATATTTCAGCTGAAATGAGAACTGCCGAGTCCAGATTTCCCTCTGCAGACACTATATCTGCATTATAAACACGCCGACCACGCACAACAGTCCTGAAACACAGCAGCGTGCTCTCGCATCTTATGCACGCATCCCTGGCTCCAGACCTGGGAAGGAGTGAGCGATGAAGTACACTCCACCCTCTCCAGCTTGTACAGAGAACAACAAGCTGCTTGCAGCTATTAACACCATTATAAGGACGTCCAGATTGCCATTGACACTACAGTCTCTCACTCAATTTGGTGAGTGAATCACACCAACCGATAGTTAATTGATGTTAAATTTCCATATTGTGCACATCTGTGCTGTAATTGCCAGCATTTCTAACCAAATTAGAGAAGATTGCTGATTTATAGTACGTTTTCCCCTAGTGTCCTTACGAGGGCTTTAATTAATGCTCTAACAGTTCCGGGGGAAAAATAACTTTTCCAAAGCAATCGACACCCCTCTCGCTTCATCATACTTCATTTTGTTACTCTATCACGCCAATCACACGTCTCTCTACCAGCAACCAAACCATTTTTATACCAGGCACCACTCCAAAATAAGCATACCCATCAATCTGACGGGCACTAACGTCAAACGAGCGGCAAATAGCGGTAAGTGCGGGGAAGTATGCAGAACGCGACGTACGTCACATCGTCTGTTCTCCGTGGAGAGTTTTGATCGAAACCTAATTATTGTCATTTAAATGTAGTTTAAAGACAAGCTTGAAAGCCAGCTCGCATTTGAGTGGCACGTTGTGGTGGCTGCTTGTGCCAAGCTTGTCTAATTTTAATGACCGAAAACGTAATACTTAGCCGCCTGACACGTTTTGCGTGCAACCCTGTTAGCCCTGATCCCTCCCAAACAAAACATGAAACGTCACTTAACGCTGTGACAACCAACCACTAACGTGATTTGGACCCGTACTACACCATAGCGAGAATAATCCCATTCCGACTGAATAATTTCATTTTGCTTGCTCGGTTTTTCGTTTTGTGCTGACTGCGGTCGTCAGACTCAACCAGAATAAACTAATCATTTAACCAGTTTACGCCATGGCACAGGTTTAAGCGATCAAATTACATTTCTGTAGTAAATACGAACTTTCCGAAAGCATACGACCGCACCTGTTAACAGCGAACGTGATAGCTCACAATTGGAGACCGTAAAGCTAAATACACATACCTTGTTTTAACATATTTTTGGTTGTTTGTTTTGTAGCTTGTGATGGATCTGTTATAAAATATACGATTATAAACTTCGGTGTGGGAGGAGCTACCGGACGCAAAGTAAAACGCGGCCGCTGGTAGACGTTGAGTTCGTGGGACACGGATTAAATCTGTTCTGGCCTGGTTATTATTACATTTTATATTGTTTTATTTTTATTGTATTTATTTGTATACTTATTAATGTTATAAATGAAGTGTCATCTCTTGTGCAATAGTTATTGACTTTGATGGCAGTAAGGACGATACGTTTGTCAGCTGTTTGTAGCACGTACTTTTCGACCATAACTGAAGTTAGTAAATGTTTTATATTATGTTGGAGTATATTCGAGCATGTTTGAGTAGGCAATTTGATTTCTATTATTTTATATTTTGACAAAAGAAAACACTGAGTAATATCAAGTAACATCAACATGAGTTTATTTACCTCCACTCCTAGGTCCCAATGTCTTTATCAGTAAGCATCAAATATGATTTTAAACTATTTTAAGACACCCATTTTGACATGCTGCAAAAACTGCACACCTCACAGATAATAATAATATTAATATACAGTTTGACGTACTGAGGTGAACCCACAATGAAGGTTAAGCACTGCCTTTAAAAATTAAACGCATTTCCCCTGCGTTATGCTGTAATAATATACAATCTACAGCAAAGTTTGCATGAAAGTATTCTATTTGTTTATGATTCAGCACACAATAACTTTAGCATAAAAGGGCTCTGCTTCACAAATTACATCTACATGCTACTCAGAACAGTCTTTTGAGTCAGCATCGAGTCTTATTTGAGGAAAATGAATGCACCTATATGCCTTGTGTTTATATATATCGGTGTATATCTGCCCTTTGTTCCCACACCACGTTGATTTTTGCAAAACAGTCCTCATTTGAATGGATACAGTATGCAAATCACAAAGTCTATGCATTCTTTGCTTTTGAATTCCCACACAGTGCTGCAGCAGCGTGTGCTCAGAGGGTTGCTCTGTCATACCACAGTGCAAGGCTGCCAGCCGGATTTACAGGGGCTTTGTGTGTTTGGGAATGTCGCCTGATTGCACCGTGTTTGCTCAAGGCCCTCCTGTGTGAGTTAATGTCAGCAAAGGCTAATGAGCTGTGAGCAATGCACTGTCATTATTACACCAAATAAAAGGAGAAAGCCACGACTATTAAAGGTGAACAAGGTTAAACAGCACGTTCTGAAATTATGCTAATTTCCCATCTCCAGATTAAAAAGTCAGAGGGTGACAATAACCTTTCCAATTGGCTCATTAAACCCTGTGTCACCCAATCACAGTCGGAGGAAACGCTTGTGGCATCCTAACTGAGGCGGCATGATGACACGGTTGTGACATGTGCGGGGAGGTCAGGAAGTTGTCACGCTCCGAGTCAATAGAAAAGCTGCGGGCAATCACTCGAAAGAAACCCCTCACCTGAACCCGCGTGACATTTTACCCATGATGCCATTATTGATCCATCACAGATATTAAGCCTTACAGCCGCTTTTGGGCAATGGAAAACACAAGAGCTTCAGGAAAAACTCAGGGTCCAATCCTTCTTGATCATGATTCTTGGCCATTTATTCACGGTTCTTGCCTTGTGATAGATGCCACCACTGTGAAACGTGCCTTTAGAGTGACTCATAACATTCTATTAGACAAACAAATGTTAAAAATGGCATCGTTCCATCTGAAGCTAAATAAAGATATAGTTTAATATATGTAGGCATACAATTAAGACTTTAAAACGTTAACAAGGTTTAAGGTTTAATTTGACAATAAAAGGCACGTAATCACAATAATGTGCTTCTCAAAAGAATATAATACTGAATCATAATAATTATATATTTACTAATATAATAATTATTGTCTACTCTATGAAACCACAATAACATTTTTAACATTTTTTGTCTCACAAACAAAGCAGAAGACCCACTTAATTAAAAAACTAAATATACACACATTTTAACAAAGGTCTATAAAAACATGAAAAATCTCTATAGTAAAAGTTTGCATCTGCTATTCAGTTTTTTTTATAAATCTGTACATGAGGAAGACACATTTCTGTAAAATGACTCTTAAAACACTTCACAACCGCAGAACACAAGTTAAATCTGCCTTAAAATTGACCTCAACAGCAGGGCCAATCCTGGCACCACACATGCAGTGCACCATCTTTGTTATGTCACCTTGTGCAGTTCAGCCTTCAGTCTGTTCTTCTCTCTCCCAGACACATTTAAGCATGCATCTGTTGTCAAGCGCACCCCCTAGCCTTGTTATTTCAGCAATGGATGGTGTTACAGCAAGTGATGAAGGCCAGCTCAGCCTGTGGTTAATGCTTCAAATAAAAGCGCTGCTCGGTCGAGATGCAGAGATGCAGACGTGTCGGCAGGAATACTAAACCGGACCCTGTAAAAACATGCTAAAGCAGATCAGGTCATGCAGCAGTCAAACTTAAAGATCAAACAAAGCTGAAAGTCACAAGAAATAAAGGCGGCTCTCATGTTTTTTGCAGATTTTAAAGAATTCAACTGGAGTTAACAGCATTTACTAAACATGTCACATCACGGCAGCCAAAGATCTGCGAGAGGCTGGTTTGGCAACTTAGTATGCAGTGCAGTCAGCCCATTTTACATTATTCATTGCTTTAGAGGATACGGCAAGGAGGCTGAAAATACCCAGTACCCTACATAACCCACTTATTAGGATGACGGGGACTCAGAGGTGCTCTTTCTGTTTGTAGTTGACGAAAAAGGGTTACCCCTCAGCCCCTCTCAGATCCTAAGCACATGTCTCAAACTACTTAAATACCTGCCTCAGGTTCTTAGTTCATTGCACTGAGAGCCGAGATCTGATCTGTGAAGCCCACATGGTTCTGCATAGCCACCAGTGAAGTTCTGACGCTTCTCTTTGATTTCCCCACGACTCCTCTCGCTCGGGACAGACTTGTTTTTCCTTCCCATTTACTGTCTAATCACTCAGCCGAATATTGTTTGGACACTTTGTTAATTGGTCGCTCGGTCTGAGATCAATTGCATTAAATGCAGAAATTGCATTAATTTGGTATAATGAAGTACTGCTGACAAGTTGCTTTGTGTATGTCTCGTACGCTGACTGCACCAGACTAATATTATACTCATACTTTATTAGCTGTTATTTATTATATATATCTCTGAATATAGTCGCTGTTATGTAATGTGTGTAATGCATAATTCTCTACATATAAAAAGTAAACATTACCCATGATGCTTTAGCAGGGATGCTTCAGAACTTACTTTCTGAAACCATGGCCCATTTAAACTTCATGAAAGCTTTGTAACAGACCTTCAACCACACTAGATGTTTATCACCCTTAATGATTTTAAATGTATGTTTATCATTGTTTTGCATGTTTAAAATTACCACCGTGTCCGAAATGTGCCATATCACGAAACATATGCATCATGTTTCTCACCTCTACATATATGTGCTGAATTTCGATCAATTTTGGACTTCAGACAGCAAGCGTGCCAAAAACGTGACCGCTCTGACAATGTTTTTCGACTTGCGCTCGGGCCCATGTTGGGTTTCCATGGCGATGCTCTCACCTCTCTCCCGCTGTCACACTAAGGCTGCTGAAACAGAAGTCATTGACATGTTTTGCATAGTTACAGCTCGCAGGAACACAAGCCCGCCAGTATCAGGCTGAACAGAAATGGCTGAGCGCAGAGGACATAAAACAAACGTTTTCACCTTAACACTAATTTAACCTCAGACATCATGTTTCAACTCCCACACCTTGAACTTCTGCCTTCCTCTCCTCTGATCACACAAAGAAGGGGCGTGTTTAGGAGGACTCATCGCCCTGCTGGACACCAGCTACCTCTTTTCCTGAATCGTGACTGTGGGAGGGAGGCGGAATCAGCAGTATGGTCTTTGCATGCCATGTGCAAAAAAAATCATCACACTGAGTTTACTGTAAAATCGCACTTCGGTCGTGGCAACTCCCACAGCGAAACGCGCGCCGCGTAAACTATGAGCCCCCCGCCGGCAGGCAGCATTATTCCCTAAGCGAAGGGCCCCTCAGACAGAGACAGTGTTGGACAGCATTGAGCTGCGCAGGAGAGGGTCCCTGCATGAAAGAGCTGCCTCTGGCCGTAACATCCAGAGACAGAAACGTCTGCGACTCTGGCATTTGCGCGCAAAGAAGCTCCCAGTGAAAACCTATTGACATGCGCGCTGAACCCCCGCGGTCTGCTGTTGTCTTACAGAAGTTGGCAGGTAGAACGACTGTTTGCAGACAAAGTCGACACCCGCTTTTCGGTTTCATTATTTATTTCATTTTGAGTGCCAATCAGGCACCGTGTATTGGCAGGTGGCAGGAATCGGCATCTGGGGGGGGGGGTTTGGGGGACGCTGTGAAGATCTCTAAGGTGCACGGATGCTGGATGCATCACAGCTCATCGCTGAGAAATGGAACAGAGCCGATTTTCTCACCAGCAATAGTTGATTTCGTTTTCAGGTCTCCGAGCTGCTGAAAAATTCCCCTTTAAAGTCAGCGGAGGGCACAGAATGATGATGTAACCCTTAAAAATTTCACACTCGCCGAAGATTTAAGTTCACACCGTGTCAACAGAAATGACCAAGGCCTGCTGCGAAATCCCTATATTTGCACTCGTTTAGGACACGTCAATAAAAGACCCACACCAGGAGAAAGTGCATCAGCTACTCTTCTGAAAGCCCCCTTTTTCTCCATTTGGTACATTTACAGCCTCATCAAATTGACTGTCTCGCTTGTCAAGTTAGGTAACAAGGCACAATGCTAAGTCGCCGCCCCCAATGCTCCGAGTGAGGCCGGAGATAGATCAGTCTTTAACAAAGCAAAAGCCTCTTGCCCTTGTACGTCACATTACATATGCAATCAGAACAGGGGTAATTAGATATGTGCAAAGAATACAAATGGCAGTTATAAGGAACCCTGGGGTGGGCACAACAAGCTATGCGACTTTTCAGTACAGTTTTGTAAGCTAAAGAACAAACCTGAATAATTGTTTTTAGCGAGCCCTGTCACTTCCACCTTCCAACTTAGTTATTGTAGAAACATAAGCAACAACATTGTTCGAATAACACAAACTTAATAATAGAAAACGACTAGCAGTCGCGCTTAAAACAAGTTGTTATAAATGGGGCCGTTCCTTCAAGGGATTTCACATTTCACCTTTGTTGTTCTCGTAAGCCCGGAGCAGAATAACTCGCAGAGAATAAGGAGGCAATTAAAACACGCGCTGTCAATCAACAGTTGCTGTAGAAAGTGGAACAAAAATGTCAGCGATAAATGATTCGAATATCGTCACAAACCTACACGTTCTCTCGCTTTCAGATGCATTCGTTTGCATTACATGCACTTGTGCTACTTTCTTAGAAAACAAGGGCGATGGCATCCACTGGCTCTTGTTTTTATTGCTATGTGGAGCTCTGGAGGCCCGGGGATGTCTCACAACAGTACACTATCCCAGTTTAGACAGACCCAGTCTAGATTTCACAGAACACATTTGTCAATGGTCAAATGAACACAACATTTATGTTGGACGGGATGTTTACTGACCTGAGCTCTGCATTAAACTCTTCTTAAAGCTGGTTTCAAAACTCTGGGCTTGTGCCACTCAAGCTGTAACTTAATCCTGGATTGTGTCAAGTGGAAACCACAAGCAATGAAACTGGGCAGAGAAATAGCATGTCCTTAAAGGGACAGTTCACCCAAAAATTTACATTTACATTTATTCACTTGGCAGACGCTTTTACCCAAGCGACTTACAAAACATTCATGGTATACATTTTTATCAGTACGTGTTCCCTGGGAATCGAACCCACAACCTTTGCGCTGCTAATGCAACGCTCCACCAGCTGAGCTAGTGATGATAATTAGTGATAATTAGTAATGAGTCAGTCTTCGCCGAATCGTTTACTCAGCCACACGTTGTTTCGAATCGGTTTGTCTCTTTTACTTGTATGGTACAGAATACAGAGATGTCAGGCATGCAAGAATGTTGACAGCTGCAGGCTGCATTCACTTCTATTGTGTATCATCAAATTAAATCCTATGAGTTTAGAATGACAAGCATGAGTGAATGATAAAAAGTATCATTTAGGGGTGAATTAACCCTTTCATAACTGCCGTCTTTGACTATAATTACTGCTCTCAACTACACAAACAATAAAGTATCATGAAGTACAGCACCATCATATTACCATGTCTTTTTAGACATAATATTATGGTATGCTAATAATATCGTAATATAGTTATTTATTATTAACAATTAATGTATCAAATTTACAGGTTTTACCATCTGATATCAATACTGTACCCTCATACAACCACAGTACTTTTTGCAAAATCAACAGCAGCTATACTGAATTATGTAACAGCACCACAGTGTCTGAACTAATTAATCTCAGTGGGAAAGCTATTAGTCCATAAATTTAATAATATATTTATGAATTTTCTACATATTGTTTCCGTATTTATGATTTAACTGCGATTAAAAATGCCCATGCCTAAAATATACATAGCTAACCTTGTGAGTATTGACTGCTTTAAGGTGCACGTCAAAATGGAGAATGTGAGCAAATGTCGACAGTTTTGCTTGATCAATGACAAACTGTGCAACATTGCCATCTGCTGGCCAACAGCTTGAACAACCCACCGACCGTGAGAGGATTAAACATTAAAGAATAAGACGGGAAGTTACTTGATTTTACAGTAACAGGTTTAATATATTTTTACTATAACCCATTTTTATTTTAACCTTTATTTTAATACCAGTTTTATTGTAATCTTTAAAAATTAGAATTGTGTCGTGTTATTTTATTTGACCACTAGAGGGAGAGCGGCTCCAATTTTCTAAGGCAAACATTGGAATTGGTCTCATTAAACTGTATTTGTTAGTACAGCAGTTCATTATTTCTAATGAATTAACAGACAAACACAAATTTATTTTTATATACATTTAACCACGATTAACCCACATTTAGTCTTCTATCCACAAACTTTGATGCTTTTTTTAATCAATGAAACTTAGCAAATAGCAAAACATACATTACCTTCAGAACGTAGTTAACTCCCTCTATGATTATTTCTGTATCTGCTGCTATCAGAAGAAAGAAACATATTTAAATTCTACATATGTTTTATTTTTGGCTATGTTTTATTCATTATCTTCAAGTATTGTTGCATACTGATGTACACTTGTACACTGATGTACCGGTGTTTATTTTAAATCTGATTGTGCTCATATGCATGACTGCACAATAAACAAAAATCACAAACAACGATTCTACTGGGATGCTGGGAAATAATTCAGAACTCCCAGTAACCCTGCACAGAAGATTACAGAAAATGACAGAGAAAGAAAAACACATTGGCACAACAGATGCACCAGATCAAGACATTCAACCAAACAGAGCAAAGCGATAAGAGCATTTGTCAAAGAAATGACCAGCAGTCTAGAGCTGCAGGGTAAGAGCGGCACAAACTGTCCAGACATCAACAATCAATCTCTTCAGTCTTACAGGTCGAGTGGATTTAAGGAAACCACTTCAATCGAACCAAATTTCAGCAAATGAATCACGCAATTCTTTCATTCTGGTGAGCTCTTGAATACACTCCGTTTCAAAGCACGTTGAACGTTACTGAAAGGACAAATTATTTCAGTCGAAAATATTTCGAGAGGATAAAGGCACTACATTTTCTTTCTCGGTCATTTTCGTGGAGAACTGGGGGCTCTGAATGAAACGCCAACATGGCGATCTTTACAGTTTCCAAAAGGCTTTCGTGGGAAGTCTTTTAGCACGCGCGCCGAAACTGAAGCAATTTTCTCTACTTTGATCACGTAATCAAAAGGACCCATCAAAGTCTACGATTACTATTCCTCAAACGTGGCTTAATTACTTTCTATAGCTTTCAAAGAGAAACGTTCACAAAGAACACATTTGCCATCTGAAGGGGAAAATGAATGCCATTTCCATTCTCTGCTAATTAATATATTATAATGGATCAACTAAGTAATGGCATCTGCACGGGCTGGATATGCTTGCGCACCGATACAGCTTTAGAAACGAGCAATCAATTAACTGTACCGATGACACGGATCAAATTACTCTCAATCGACTGACCCAGGATATTGCTTACCCCCATACTGTGTGCGTTTATAAGTGTTACAAATGAGAGCCACACTTACAAACGGTTCTTGGGGGTTGAGTTTTAATATCCCCATTCTTGCAATTTTGAACCAATGAGGGCTGAGATTTGTGGGCTAGACGCCCCTCCCTCTCTGACTAAAAGACATCAGAGAATATACAGCAGATCCTGCCACAAATCTCTCATTGATTTTTCTTTTAACACTAGCTAAATGGAGACGGACTACAGCACTCTGTTTGATGAGATTGGTTTATACACATGGTTTATGCAGGCATGTGTATGTTCAAAAGCACAAGCACACACAAACATGGCCACAGCCTTCCGTAAGTCTAAAACACAACCATCATCAGTAAATCTACATAAAAAGTGTTTTACTAGACAAGGAAACTATTTGTATAATTATGTTGATGCTATTCATATAAAACACATCAATTTAAATTATAAGGCGCACTGTCCCTTTAACATCAAGACCTTAGTCTGCAAAGCTATACAACATATATCACAGATCCCCTTCCTGTATGACAGTAATTTAACCCTCAGTAAATTCACCACTAGCTTTCAGTTATATAATCCAACAAATATATAATTCATGATTATTACGAATCTGTAAGATTCTGTTCGGACTCTCTTCTTATTTAGATTCAGCGTACAGAACTTCATCATTTAGGCTAACAATGAACTACATGTTTTCTGCCGTACACTAATTTATTACCAGGTTTTAAATAAAGTTAACTGCCTGTGCAAGCAATGGGTGGATCGATGTTGGATCATCTGTCTGATGCTGTTAAATGCATTATCCATCGATGTCCAGCAATGTCCTTGATTAACTGACATGAAATGCAACAGACCTCATTTCCTAGATGGTTAGTCTTTTGTAGACAATCTAAAGGTGCGTATTGATCACTTATCGAGCTTTTAATCAAGTTCAGTGTGGCCGTGCAATCTCATTAGTCTGAATGGTTTATCACACGTCAAGCAATTGCTAACTAACGATATCGGTTTTGTGTACTGTAATTAATTCTTTATGTTTTCAAAAAATTCATTTCACAGAGAAAAATTGATCTTGGCTTGATTTCAGTGGACTGAGGCTTGTTAACAAGAGAGGAGCGATCAGTATACAATATACATAAACCAAACACGATTGAATTGACATTTATGGATCAAGTAGTGAAATAATAAAAAACATAAACATCTTTAAAATCGCTTGCAGGGGCACAAGAGACTAGAGGAAATTAATACACACGACCTTAGGGAGCAGAATGTGGTAATTACCACAGAGAACAGCGCACAATGTGACCCAAAAGGCTTTGTTTCATTAAAACATAGAAAAATAGTGTTTCTCTAGTCGTATCACTCATTTTAATCATTCATTTAAAAAATCAAGAATTTAGAACCAATGTTAATTATTGGCTTAACACAGATGAAAGTTTTTATTTGGTCAACATTTGCTGTTTTTTACATTTTCTCTGTCTCTTACACTTGCTGGATGAATTGACTAAATAAGGGAATCTTGTACATTTACATTTAGTCACTTAGCTGACGCTTTTATCCAAAGCGACTTACAAATAAGGACAAGGAAGCAATTTCAACAATAAAAGGGAACAATGAATAAGTGCTATATACAGGTCTCAGGTATTTCAACACAGTATAAGATTTTTTTTGTATTGTGATGTAATGTTTTTGTTGCCTTGGTACAGCAATTACAAGACAGTGTAATTGAAAGGCCAAAATGTAATGTGCCAGTCTTTCCAGAGCTTGACAGACAGACAAGAAAACATTCACGTGGAATCTATATTAAAATGCTAACCAGACTAAACCAGTGAATGTCGTGTGACAGTGCACCTGTCATACAGTCTTCAACAAACAGGTGGCGCTCCTGCTTCTGTTTTGTTCGCCAATAAGGGAAAAAATAATAAAGTTTTTTATTATAGGTGACGTTTAAATAAGACGAGTAAATATGACGGTTTCATTATAACAAGTACAAAAGGCTCAACTGTAGCTTATGCACTATATTGCCGTTTACATGACGTCATACGTGCCTTTGCTTGTAGTACGCGAGTACCTGTTCGTAAACCGGAGTGACGTCAGAAGGAGCGTGTTAAACCACGTTACTTCGGTTCACGTTCACTTCCAAGTTCAGGAATTGGAATCTATTACAGATGACAAAAGTTTGAAGGAACTCAGACCTGATTTATGGTTCTATAAAAATAATCCACCGTCACAGCTGCACTGTTTGCAAATTTGTATACAATAAAAAAGCTACACGCGTTTATAAAAATATTTATTAATTAAAAACAGTAGCACTTGAGGGTGACATCATACGCAACATTCGTTGCGCCCGAGGTAATTTTGCATACTCAGAACAGAGTGACAGAACTGTGTGCGTATTCAGATTTATTGCCAAAATGGATTCGATTTACAGCCAAAGTGGACATTCTTTGGACAACTCTTATTAAGCACGGGAACTATTAAGTGGAGTGCTTAATGGTGCCTAATCAGCGAATATTCACTGTCCAACCGTGGCAAAGCGACCGTCCTTCTGGAAATAAGAGCACATGCGCAGTGTCTTCCACAGCTTCGACACCAGTGCGCGTACTTCGACCTCCGGGCGCACATTGTCAGTCAAATGAGCGTGCAACAGCACTCCTGTCTGACATTAAACGTGGACTCACAATAACTTTTGATCTTTTTCTGGAGTGTTATTTTATCTTAAGAAGGCTTCTTATTCTTTTGAGCCAATGCTGAGGAAATGATCAAAAAGAGATCAAAAGGTTGAAAATCCGCACAGATTTGCCATGGTATTCGTGTCTTAATTGTCTTAATTTTTCTCTCAGCGGTTCTTAATCTCTTCTCGCGGGGTGTGTCCATCAGAGTAGCAGTGAGCGCTTGTTGGAGTGTTCGAGTCTGTTCGGATGTGTATGATGTCTGTGCACTTGTTCCTCACTAGAGCGCAGCTGGCGCGCAATGGATTTATTGGGGAAATTGTTATACATCGCGTTTAGCCCATTTCTCTGCTCCGTGAATGGATCTGAATAAAGCGACGATGATATTCGCAACTTTTTGGATCATGTTGCACGTCCTCGGTAAGTTTCTACATCCTTGTGTTCATAGGTTTGTCAACCAATTGTTTGCGCCTTGGAACTACATTAAAACAATATTGGAATTTACATGCATATCCAAACTTCGTTCGAATTTGTGTATATTCGTTATATTATTATTATTAATAATAATATAGTTATGGTTAATTGTGATCCTTAACCGTGCATACATGGATTATAAAACATTTTAAGTGACGCTAAAATTTTTTCAGTCATGTAAGTTGTACATAATTCGCTTGAATTTGGGCGACTTTGGTACTTTGGTAAGTGCCGTTGCCTTAATTTTACGTTATAAACTCGGGTTTTTTCGCATTTGTTTTGCATCGTAACTCTGATTACTTTCCCCGCAGATTTAATGCACTTTTCGAAGGCAAATGTGATCGCGCCGTCTCGTCCGCTGCGAATGGACTGTGTGAGGGCTCACGAACAGTGTTTGGCGAAGTACGGCTGCAGCACTAAATACCGAACCATGAGACAGTGTGTGGCCGGGAGAGCGAGTAACTTTAGCATGCTGGCCGAACCGGAGGCGCAGGACGAGTGCCGAAACGCTATAGAGTCTATGAAACAGAGTCCTCTGTACGACTGCAAGTGTAAGAGAGGAATGAAGAAAGAAAAAAACTGTTTGCGCATCTTCTGGAGTATATATCAGAGTTTACAGGGTAGGTAGATCTTTACGTATATTTTGCTTATTTTCACAATACAATCTCTATCATCATCAAGCTCACTTAGATTTGGTTTATGTTGCACAAATATGGGTTGAAAAATACAAGCAAAAACTTCCATAATAGTGTTTTAATTGGATCAAATACAAACTTGCTGGCCGTAATTAGTTAGATACAATGTCATTTTTACGGTCTCTTCTATATTATCGTACTAATAGCTGGTTGGTGTTTATCCTCCAGCTAATGATTTGCTGGAAGACTCGCCATATGAGGCGGTAAACAGCCGCCTGTCTGATATTTTCCGTCTGGCTCCCATCATATCAGGTAAGACCGACGGTAAGCTAATAAATTCCCCCACCTCACACTTTAACAGGTAGATATGTCTGTTAATTCAGCTACGTAATGCAAATGTATATTCTTAATGTACTCGGAGTCTTGGCCAAGCTCATGAGTTTCTCTGTGACATTTAGTATAGTCAAATTGCTTCGTTTTGTCTTGCATGGCTCTGCATTGCCCAGCGGAGAGACGTCGTATTTTGTAGTCGTTATGGATTAAAGTGGATTTTAAAATTAATACATTTAAATGTAAATACGTGCTTTTACTTTAAATAGCCAAACTATCTATCATTTATTAAAACGGTCTTTGGAACAGACAAGTTTATTGATTCCTTCCCAAGTAAGGCAAGAGTCCATCCCTAATGCATTCCTATAGAGAACCAGCGGAACAAGTGATGGAGACGCTATAGTTACGCTCTGTAGATGGCGCTATTCCTCCCCGATAAACAACAATGAGGTGTTACGGATGACATTGGCTTAACTCTCTCAATCGGATCTGTGCTTTACGGTAGAAGTTCTAAAGTAAATCTCCATGGTGATAACACAGCGTCTTATATTTGCTTTTGTTTGCATCAGTACTTGAACTTAATTTGAATTAATTCCAAAAATAGGCAACAGAGACACACAAGGGTTGGCTACAACTAAATAGAAGCATGCGAAATGATAGTTTAAAGAGACTCTTCTTACATTCTCTGTCTTTTCTTCTCTTATCAGTAAAGCTAGACATAAAGACTAAAACTGCAGCCTTGTTCTGTACTAAAACAATAATCAATATATACCAAAACTGCATAAAATGGCTTAAATTTACATAACCTGGATGTTTAGCCCCATTTGCTTTGTAATCATCCATGTATTATTATTATTATTATTAGAAAATTCGGAAAAACTGAGCATCACAGACCTTTAGGCTGCAGTACCAGTGAACTGCAGCTGCTGTGCATCACAGGGATTGAGAGAGACAGACAGAGAGAAAGAAAATGAGAGAGAGAGGGATGGATGCATTCATCTAAATAATTTTCATATTTGGAATCATAGGCATATGAATCTAATGAAAAACCTCATAATGAACCTCTTTAAATATTTCCCTCATATCTAGAGCAATTTCGTGAAAAAAATACTGGAATAAGGTGCAGTGGCTCTGGCATTTCCCAGCAACCTCCAGTAATAATTCACAGCTGGGCTATACAAGTAAGCAGGATGTTTATGGCCTCTGCCAGTGCAGCTTCAATAAAAACTGATTCGGTTAAGAGACTCACTGTGCCAGATCTTCACATGGCCCAGATGGACAGACATTTCCATTCTTGAGCTCACCAGAGGTCCAGCAGAGTGAGCGCGTTACAGGCCTGATGAATCTGTAGAAAGCCCTTCATATCAGTCTGAAAAACACGAGCGGAAATGATACCAAACCCAAAGTTTAACAGAAGAGTGTGGAGAGATAGAACGAGCAGAAATGAAGTCACACAGACCTGTAAACAAAACATAAGAAACATATGATTATTCGACAGGGTTTATAAAACTAATCTGTAGTGTATGCAAGCTGTTACCAAAATGCTGCGTCCTCACTTTATAAAACATGATGCTAGCAATACCAAAGTCACGGGTTCGAGTTACAGGGAATGCATGTACTGATAAATATGTATTGCTCTTAAACACAGTAAATCAAAAACACGTGTTTGCATACATGCACATTAGGCCGAGCAAAAAGAACAAAAATGGATTCAACAACAAAGGTACAACCTTTCTACAATATTTCCTAACACAAAAGCCAACTCATCTAATTGCAGCCGCTCTGGGCGCTAATGCAAAAACAACTGCGTTTCAGTAAATACGTTGAGGTTACATTTCCTGTCAGGAACGTACCTGAGATCAATATGGATGGCCGCATTAGCAATCTAATAATTGCTGAGCTAAACAGTTAACACCAAATTTTATAGCGTTTTTACATTTTAACAAAATTATCTTTCTCCACAAAGATGCATGGTTGAGATAATAGGAGTCAAAACAGATCAAACCACTACGCGGTGTTTACGTCATGTTCATACAAGGCTGAGTTACAGACTTCAGATGCCTCTTAAATGACTGTTAAATGGGTCTTGTAGGGCTTTGTTCAGGAAACCTCTGTATGCGATATGCTGCACACACACTTTTTGTCCTATTTATGTGGTGCCACGCCTGCTGGCTAGACGCCACATTTGTTGGTGTTGGGTTTTAGTTACAGATCCCCCTAAGCTGTGGGATCAGAAAAACAGGAGAAAAAACAACATTCCTATGAATGTAGCTGAAAGGGGAGGGCAGAACTGTATTGAATTTGATTGAATTGTACAGCGATTGCCTGTAGGCAGGCCAATTAGTGAAGGCTATAAAGCTTATGAGGTTTTACTCACAGTAAGGTATTGCATGTCTGCCTCCATTTGAAGTACAACATTGCCATAAGTAAGAACAGGAAATAAAAAAGCATCCATTTTACTACTTTGTGGTCTTAGCTTTGCCAGGATGAGTTAAGTTTTAATGGACCTCGTCATATCTAATACTTGTTATTTGTAATTCTTTCATTCAACTCTCTGGTGGAACTCTTCTTCCAAAAACATGTTTTTGTGCAATTAATCTAAACCAGGAACCATGCAGCAGTCAGACCAAACCACCGAAATAATTTGGCAGGAAATATACGAATTAAAATGGGTCCTTTCCATTAATCAATAAAGAAGCGGCCATGAGAGGAGAAGAATGATCATTCTGTCACTATAGGACGAGAGTTGTGCCACCTGATCTGACAGTCAGAAACTGGAGCAATGAAGACAAAGAGAAAGCATGCAATTTAGATTAGATAAAGAAATAGATCAACTGCAGGGAAAGATCACACATATAAACATATAAATCATGAAGGTCAAAAGTATGTGTAAGAATCCAGAGCGAAACCACATTGACAAAATCCAATTATAGTGTAAACTAAAACATAGGATGAAGTTTCACTATCCACCACTCCTGTCTGTTCAGACTGTGACGAATCTTGCTCCGTGCCTTGTTAATTGATTTCTGTGCGTCCCTGCTTTGGTCTGCGTGCATGTCAATAATGAAGTAGTCCCAAATGGCTGTTCATTTGTCTACAAAGTATGCAGGCTTCTTAGAAATGTCTTTCGAATGATTAGACACATAAAAAATAGCTGTTGCTTTGTGCAGTATTTGCGTAGTGTGTATTCGTAAACGTTACTTATTTACTTACTCTTATGTTGTGCCAAACCCACATGGCTTTAAATTACTGCTGAATACATAAGGAGAAATTGTGATGAATTTTGACGCCGTTTTTTCATTATGTTACTCGACGAATGGGCGTGTTCAGAGATATGACAGAGTTGAGAGATTTAAAGGAATAGTCCCCAAACTAGTTCTGTCATATACTCACTTATGCCTTTACAAACCCTGTCTGATTTCTTTCATAACATTCTGTAAACAACCCCATCCTTACAACTGCAGGAAAGAGAGATTAAACATAAACACTGGCATCCATTTTCTCTCATGTGCTGGAATGAAGGGCCAGCCATTTGAATTATTTACACTTTCTGGCTGATTCAAAATGTAACAAGTCCCATGTGACCCGCCTTTTAAAAGACACAGAGTCCTTTTCTCTCACAGACTGGCCCACTTCCTTTTATGGCTTCTGCAAAGTAACAGTTCAGCCATGAAAATGACTATCGGAAAATTGCTGTGACTGAATCTGAATGACAGAATCCATTGGAGGAACGAGGTTTGGGGTTGGGGTAGCGTGCAATTATGAAGGAATATGATTTTTTTAGCTTGTACGAATATTCAATTAAAATCCTTTGCAATGTCACTCCATTCTTATCTATATTTATAAAAGCCTTCAATGTCTGGCTAATTTATTTCAGGGTTTGTCTTACTTAGCTGGTTTTGATCCATACTTCTCTTCAGCAAAGACAACGAGCCCCGGCATTGTTTTGCACATTCAGTAGGATCAAATTCATATGCGTATTGTTCACATGAAATGGCAAAGTTTGTTTTAAGAAAATCAATTCGAACTTTACTGGTATTGGCACGCAGGCTATAGGAGAGGAAGAGGTTATTAAATATGAAAAAATGGCCCTGTCAGCAGTTACTGTTTGGAAGTGCAATTTGATTTCCAATCTCATTTCACATCATTGACATGGATGCCAGGACTGCACGGCTTATGAATGCCAACCAGCTGCCACACAGCCCGCGGAAGAACCAGACGGCGAGAGACAGAGATAGAGAGAGCGTTTTCTATTTGCATAGACACACAACGTTTTCCACCTTAGATATGATGCAGCTAATATAACTTTGCCATGAGGTGAACATGTAAACATTGCCAAACACACAAAATAAATGTGTTAAATCTTCATTACCTCGCACTCTGGGAACTGTGACGGTCTCGTGAGAAACATGTAAACAGTTTGATGAGCGCATGGGGCATACGTCACATTTAAAGCACGCGATCGCTGCGTTGTTCATAGCTCATAAGCGTCAAGCAACCACAAATGTGTGACTACAAATCATTCAGCATCAATAAACGTGTCAAGTGTGAAAGAAAATAGGGGAACCGACTTAAATTTAAAATATTTTACAACAGTGCAACAGACAGCCATTAAAACAAGGGGTGCGAAACCAAAGGAGAGGCGTCGTATTAAAACGTTATCAGTCTGGCTCATTAATATTAATTATGTGACGTATACGTGAGACGGATTGCGATTACAGTTTACCGTTTGTTCGATCGATATCAAATACTGGAACAATAATGCTTCTGGTTCTTAATGCCTTAAACGTGAAGGTCGTCATTCATAATTCATCGACCCCGTCAAAGAGAAGCATTATTAACTACAGGTCAGCACACGGGGTCAGACACACAGCTCTGCATAACACATCATAACCGTGCGCGTTTTCACATCAGTACGTTTAATGCCATTCGATATCTGAGACGACATCGGGACGAGACATCACCTCTGGTGTTTGTTTCCGAACCGATCACAAAGTGCTTGCGCCGCGGACGTGCCGTTTCAGGTCAGGCAAAAGTCGCGGCATCTGTCATACCGGAGACTAAGGACGCGTACTGTACAAAGACTCGCACGCACACACCCACTCACACGAGCAGAAGGATGGAGAGTGAATAGAGCATGGAAGTGTATTGGCTCTCAAACGTATATAATACACGTTCCTCCGAGCAGATTTTGGAAGCAAGCCTAGAGACGGAAAGCGGAAATCCTTTATTCTAATGGGCCGGTTTGACAGCTTTATGCTGACAGTCCCCGAGCGCTGATCCCCCGCTGCGTATGTGTGCTTGCGTGCTCGCGATGTATGAAGTCTTTAGTTTGCGTTTCCTGAGTCCAATACTGTTGAAATGCGGATGGAAGTGGAGTACGCCCCCGCCCTCTCTTTTTGTGAGTGTGTGCAGGCATTCAACGTCGGATTTATACCATATTGTGTCTCCATAGCTCACCTTATCTTACCCTTTATGAGTTTCGGCACCCATTCAGACAGTGGTCTGAGAACATCCACATGCGTGTCTGATCAAGTCACAGACTCAAAGCGTGTATTGATGGTAATGTGCTGCTTTTACCTACTAAAGCATAACGTTAAACGGTGGACAAAGGGGATTTGTAAAGGGGTGTGGCGGCTTTTTCATTCCCAATTTATTAATGGCCCAGTCTTGGCTGCGTTTCTCACAGATGAATAAATAGAGGCTCACGTTTCCCTGCTAATGTATGTAAATAAAAGGCGGTTCCCCTGAAGGAAATGACTTGGCGGATGTTTAAACATCAAATACCAGTTTTATATCTTATTAGACATTGATTTTGCTTCTGGATTGAGAGCTATCAACACTGTACTGTTTATTAATTACACTCAAGAGATTTCCTGCAGTTTAATTGCTTTGCGGTTGTACATGTACTGCTACACACACACATACACACACACACACACACACACACACACAGCCCCTCCTATAGTTAATTCTTTTTTGCAAATACAATCGGAAGCTCTTTCTATTTAATGGTCTTCAACCCAAAACACACAGTTAAACATCTTGACAGTACGTGACTCCATTTTTGTGTCCCTGTTCCAACAGCATCTTCGCTATAAAGTCCCAGCTAACAATTTTCTAATGTATCCATTAGGTAACAAAAATGTTTAACAATTTTTTTAAGTTCTAGAAACATTCAAAACAGCCAGTTACAGTTTTAAATACTGTAACAACTTTATTGCCTGGCTTTAAGAACATTATTCTTTATAACATTTTTTTAATCCTATAACATTTTTAAAACAGCCCTCTAACTACTTAAGAATAACATGTTTGATATATATGATGTAGAACATTTTTTGAGAACTTTGGGAGAACGTTAGCCAACGTTTGTATGAGAATGTTCTTGTTTAGCTGGGGTAAATCCTCTGGAATATTTACTGCTATATCAATCAACCCCAGATCTGGCAGTTGTTTAAGATCAGACTAATCTTGCAGCATTATTGGGAACTGTTAGTGCCTTTAAAGTGTGCATTATAGTCCAGAAGGGGTCAGGAGTTCACACTCCCTAGTGTACACCACCCATCAGATGATACCCAGATTTTAACAGTACCAGTGTCTTAATAAACATACCAGTTGCATTCTCACAGCAGTTTCCATAATCCCAAACAACTAACTAACAACTGTTAAACACACTCGTTTATTAAAGTTAAATTTTAATAATAATAATCAGATTACTTGATTGAATGATTAAAGTCTCTCAGGAAATTTTTCCTACAGGCTGACTGTTATACTTTGTTTTTGTGAAGCATCACTGAGCTTGGAAAAGTGCTAAATTAAACATGATATTATTATTGTTATCAGATACTGTAGCCAGTCTGATGTGTGGCCACGTCTGCTTTAATGTCCCATTAAACATACCATTGGGCTACGAAATACATATTAATTGAAAAATGGGGATAAAGAAGATTACATAAGACTAAATAAAGGAGATTGCCGCCATTCCAACATAGACATTTCAGGTTATGATCTCTGAAGCGGCTAATGTAAATTTCATTATATAATTGTTCAGCGTTCCTGCGTTTCTTCTCGTCTGTCGTTTGATCGCCGCAGCTGGAAACTGCTGCTGTTTTCCACCAAAACACAGTACACTAGAGATTGATCAGCTCTGTAAACATACCCAGATCAGTGCATTCGTTAATTCCTTTTGGGTGAAAGACACTCATCAATAAATCAATAGACTCCACATGCACTGGATATTTTCAAATATCAGTCGGACTGGCTAATACCCCTAAAACACGTTCCAAAAGTTCAGCCATCGGCAGGCATCACTTCAGAGGCCCATTAAATGTCCCTAGACGACAGTTAAAGCAAACGTCTCTTACACAGAGCTCACGCTGTTGTTTAACTGGCAGTTCCCTCTTTATTAAAGAGTGCAGTGATGGTCAGAGAAGGTTCATCTCGTAACAAACCCTCATTGTGCTGAAGCTGCACTTCTGTTAATTGATGGGACGTTATGGACCTGACAGCTCATTGGCCGATTCTTTTCTTAGAAGAATCTCTGTGTACTTTAAACGGCTCCAACGAAAATCTCTTTCATAGCTCAGGAGATTTAATAGAGTTCTGAGTTCTCCTATTTTATTAAAGCATGAATTTTGAATGTCTGTCCTAAAAATCCGTAGAAGAAATATATATATAGAAACAAATAAGAGCTTTTTTGATGTACAGAATACATACAGTATAGAGCTATAAAATGCTCAGATATGTAGTACAGGGCAAATTTGAGTGCATAAAATTTTTTTTCTGTTCTTTATAGTGAAAAGATTTTTCTCTGATTAGTCTTTGGTGTCATGGCAGATTTGAGTGTAGTTTCTGACAACGTTGTGAAATTAAGAAATTAAAAACAGAACGTCTGTTTTTTCCTACAGGTGGCATTGGTGCTTCTGATAGATAGATAAATAAATAAACGAAGAAAGAAAGTTCTGGAAAGTATGATAAAGGTGAGACGATAGAGAGAGTGAGCAGATAGAGATGGACTGAGCGAGACGGAGGCAGACTCAGAGGAGGAGAGAGTGGGAGATCAATTATAGAGGTTGAGTCCTGGTATGATTTGATTTGTTGCGGTGGCGTGTGTTTTTATTGGATTGGAACAGTTCGGGGAAAGCTGTGAGATTATTAAGCATCCGCTAGAAAAGCTCCAGGTCTCTGCCATCAGCACTTTCTGTCTCCGCAGCACTCACAATCTCTCAGGCCACTTAAGGAAGCGACTGAAGAGCACACTTATTATTCCTGTGCCAAAAGAGCAATAAACAACCGAGTGCTCTGCAGCCCGAGCACGAGCCCTCGTCCACACACACCGTTGCTCATTATTTCACGTCGCACTGGAGTTCTCTGAGGTGTGCGCAATCTGACTTTCAGCCCAGGCACAAAAAAAGACTCTGTTAGGCTCTCATGCGTGCAGTCACAGCACTAACCCAAAACATCATGGTATTACTGCTTTTTTTTAAAATATGATACACTGGTAATCCCTGAGTTTTTTTATATACAGTGGCTCGAAAAATGTTTACTCATCCGTAAAAATGTAAGAACACATATAACAAAATATTAAACCTGATGGTCGTTAAAACAAATAGTAATAATAATTAATTAGATTAAATACACTTTTTTTGGGAAAACATTTCACATAAAAATAATTTGATTAATAATAGATTGTTAAATGTTGATACAATTTTAAATGGGTGCCCAAATACGTTTTGGGGTCAATGGTCCAATGGTATATACATGTAATTTTAAGTAAGGTATTTTAATGCCATATATATCGCATATAAATAAGAGGATAAAAGTTATTTTCATAGACTATGACATGGCATCACTGCAACTCCTAATCAACAATGAAACATTCCTTCTGTAAGCCTAAAACTCATCTAAATGTTCCTGTCTAACAGAAGTAATGGTTTTTGTAATTGGTGATTAACCTCGATGGATCCACAATACGTTCCAATTTAATCACATCTAACCATCTCGTGAAAACTCACAATAAGCAGAAATTCCTCATCAAAAAGCATAATTGCAAAAAGCAGTGTTGCATGCGCACGCAAGAACTGCAGCGCATCTACAAAGAGGCGAGTTACTGAAATGTGAAGAGCCAATGAGAGGAGAAAGCAATGAGTCATCATTTGGTTGTTCATTTGATTTGACTGAAGGGTCTGACGACAGATGTATTCTGGTAGTGAGGTATGCTGAAGTAAACAGACAGATAAGAAAAGAGAGGAGAGGCAAACGTTGCTTTGCAGGGTTGTGAACTTATCCATGCGAGTGAAGGCGTAGCGCTCACCTGAGGATGTTTGTTCAAAGATTCAACCGTTGTGTTGATTAAGACGAGGGTAAACAAAAAACAAAAGAGCAACAGAGAAAGAAGTTCTACAGGCAAATTATTCAAACGCTACACGGGTAAAACTTATTTTAATCTGATGGGTTAAAATAAGCTCAGGAGAAAGTCAGTTCTTGGTGGAAGCTACATGACAAAAGAGCTAGAAAAGAAGTTTCGGTTTGCTCAGGGCATTTTGTGGGGGATCTGTTGAGAAGATCGGAAAACAAAGATAAATGAGACAAAAATAGCATAGATCAAATGTTAGTTTCAGAAACACCAAACTAAACAAGTTAATCCTGTTTTGTGAATTTCATTATCTGAATATTAAGTAGTGCATAATTGTGTGTGTGTGTGTGTGTGTGTGTGTATTTATAAAGCTAGAATGTTGTTTGTGAAATCACTTTGAATTGAAAATCTTCAGTGACCGTGTGAATGTATTGGGTACCAAGAAATATATAGAACATTAAAAAATTCACCTTCAAAAACTTTCATTTTTATTATTTTTATTACATTTTTGGGGTTAATAAGTAGCATAGTTACTCAGAGTCTCTTAAACAAATATACTGGTCATGTACCACAGGCTCTAGTCCTGTGAGTGTCATATGGTTCGACCTCAGCCAGAGGACAATCAAGAAGTGTCCTAAAAGGTCGACAACTGCCCAACATTCAGCCGGTGTTCTTTGACATTTACAGTCCCTGCATAAGTAAAATCAGCCAGTAGTCTTCACAAACTCCCCCTTCAAACTCCCCCTTCAAACTCCCCTCGTCTCTGTCCACACAGGTGAGGCGGCCTTTTCGAAGGACAACAACTGCCTGAATGCCGCCAAGGCTTGTAATCTGAACGACACGTGTAAGAAGTACCGCTCGTCGTACATCAGCCCGTGCACCAGCAGGATCTCCACCGCCGAAGTGTGTAACAAGCGCAAATGCCACAAGGCCCTGCGTCAGTTTTTCGACAAGGTGCCACCCAAACACAGCTACGGCATGCTTTTCTGCTCCTGCCCCTCAGGAGATCACTCGGCCTGCTCTGAGCGCAGGCGTCAGACCATCGTCCCAGCCTGCTCTTATGAAGACAAGGAGAAACCCAACTGTCTCTCCCTGCAAGCGTCCTGCAAGACCAACTACATCTGCAGGTAGGATGAAGGACGGCTCTCGGTGGGAGCGCACATTTCATTAACCAAACTCTCTACGTGTTGGTGGATGTGTCAGAGATGGAGAAAAGTAGTGAATTTTTTTCCATTTCCACTTTTCTGCAGGTCAATTATTTTCTCTTATAAGATGTGTCTGTCGGATTGTGCGTGAGGAGAGATGACAAATGTTTTACTGTCATTGAGGTGTCTGTTTAATGAGTATCATGTGGACTTGTGTTCATTCTGGTTCATGTTTTCAGATCTCGTTTGGCTGACTTTCTCACCAACTGTCAACCTGAGGCTCGCTCGATTTCAGGATGTCTGAAGGAAAGCTATGCCGACTGTCTGCTGGCATATTCCGGTCTCATCGGTGAGTTAAAAACTCTTCTCAAAGATTCGGTGTGTGTTATAAAAGCACAGTACATACATATAATATAAAGAGCCCACAAAGAAATACAACACACATGAAACAAAATCTGACTGCAGAATCACACAGCTGACCAATCAGAATCGAGTTTTTCGGTGAGCAGAGAAATAATGTATTTAATGTGTATTTAATGTTCACCTTCTTTACCGGACGTGTCTCGAAACCTAGTAATCTTCCTACCTAGACAGCATCATACAGTAGGAATTTTCAAATCCACTCATGCATATTTTATATGTTTACTTAATGCAATGACATTCATTTTTAAGCGTGACTCATGTGTCCACATACATGAACTACCCATTTCTTAGTTACTATGTAACATTTTTACATTTGTAAGTGTCACTCATATGTCCACATTCATGAACTATTCATTTAAATTTTTATGCAACATGTTTAATGACAGAATAACCAATAAGTAATCAATAATAAAATGAACAATAGAACATTATTCAGCCATCAAACTAGGATTTAAAACATCCAATTAAATTTTATTGTTGATATTTTTAATGTCGGTTTTAATGCTGTCTTAGTAGGCCACGCAATAGGTATTGAGACAGTCACAGTCTCATTCATATCATTTATTAATCTTTCCTCTTTTAAAAACAAATGACCTTTGCACTTGTGATGCAGGTACGGTAATGACCCCCAACTACCTCCGGGCCCCCGGCATCAGCGTGTCGCCCTGGTGCGACTGTAGCAGCAGCGGAAACGGAAAAGCAGAGTGCGACAAATTTACGGAACTCTTCACCAACAACCGCTGCCTCCGTGAGTAGCGCACCGTCGCTTTAAATGACAGATCGCTTTATATCATTGGTTGTATGGCTTTCAGCTCTGACTGACAGAATTTTCCCCAACAATACAAACTCGAAAGTCGACTTCTGCTCTGTTGCATCAACGTGATGGTTCAGTCTGCACCAGTAAATCTAATCTCCGCCATTTGCGTTGCTATGCGGTTCAGGGCCGCCTGATGGGCGAGAGACAGAGAAATCCCTCTTAAATGGGGTGAGTGAGAGGGGATTGACATAAAAAGACAATAAAGCATTATTCAGGTGTCCGTGGACCTGGAAGAGTAGGGAAAGCATGCATTATTTTGTCAGGGAGTTATTCAAAAACATCCATTTAGATGAACTGCATGCAGGGAGATAGACAGAAGAGAGATGAGAGGGAGGATTTGTCTTCATGAGACAGTGGCCTTTAAAGCGACAGCCCGCGTGATTTAGCAGTGCTGACACGAACTGCGCCTCATCCACACCTCATATATGACGCATTCTCAGCCAAATGTGTTTGTGTGTACGCTAAAAGAGAAAGAGAGAGCTGGAAGGAGAGAGAAAAGACAGTCTGACGTCAGCATTGTAAAACTCACCATTTACATTTATGCATTTGGCAGATGCTTTTATCCAAAGCGACTTACATTGCTTTAAACTATACATTGTTTCTGAGTTTTCTGGTTTGGCCAGACACTTTCAAAAGTTAGCCTTACAAGTATTTGTCATCATCTATGTCAGTTATATTTATTGTTTGATTGACATGGATTGAAATCAACTTCATGAACTAAAATTCACAGCAAGACAATATGTTCATGATGCTCATGATTTTATACCTGTTTTTAAATAACTCAGTCAAAACAAGATTTTAAGGGTTGTATTTTCTATTGTGCTTTGAGTTTATACTGACGTTACGTTTATTGAGTATTACAATCATCCCTCATCTTTCCCTTAATTTTGTCTGCTGTATCAGAATGCACATACAGTACATACAGTACAGCACTGCAAAAAAAAAATCAATGCAGACACCAGATTAAACACATTAATTTACTGGATTGATTCACATTGAAACCATAGAGGGTTAATATATGGAAACAATTATATCATTTTTAAAAAATATATAGCATTAATTGACTTGGAATCGATATCATTTAATTTGAATTGTTAAAAATGCATATAAAGTTCCTTATGAGAGAATGCCGTGTTGTTCTAACAAGCAATAATACACTAATGGAATATACAGAATGCTTCTGTGGTCTTTATCATTAATAAAAAAAGAGTCATTAGCCTGTAACGGTCAGAATGAGCTCGCCAGCCTGGCTTGGTCTTGCTTAAGCGAGACCCAACACTTACTCAATAAAAAGGTCACTCTACCCTTCCTGTCAATAGACGGTACTTAATACACACAACTTATTCTTTACCTGAGTACCCATCAATAATCTCCCACTTGCCCTTTCGCGCGATGTGGTATGAGTAAATAACAGTCTGTGAAAGTCAAAGTGCTCTTGAGAATAAAAGTCTATTAAAAAAAACGCCAGCTGAGTCATAATGGCCGCCTTCAGTTTATCACCAGTGAGGTCCTAAAAACTTTCCGGTTTTAGTCTAGATGTTAGTGTCGTTGAAAACAGAGGCCGATCGCTTTGTATCAGAGTCTATTTGCTTTAGTATTAAGAGAAGAACGAGAGAAGAGAGGCGTTTAATATCGAATTGTGGCCACAATGTGCGATTCGTTATAAAATGACAAAATCAGTAAATCAATTCTAAACTCTGTGCTTTGAGCTGTGATAGATGCTGAGATATGAATTATAAGCAGCTTTCTTTGATGTTTTTTTCTAATTTATACAGTTGGTTTCGTTAAAAAATACAGTGTTCCTGCAGGAATAGAATTTACACAGTCAATGAAAATCGTTTTTATTTATAATTGAATTTGAGGGGCATCACATCTATAGCTCTTATTCCTAATTTTTTTGTTTAACACCAATTTTTCTTCTATTTCCTAGTAAAGCAGGAAGCTATACATGTAATGTTTTATAAGTGCACTATATTTATACGTATTTTTGCATTACACTGCATTTCATAAAGCATAAAGTAACAATAAAAATGACAAATGTTTGCGACACCCAAAACTTTCAAACGCCACACTAAGTAATTGACCCTGGCCTGATTCTGATCAGATTAAAAGCTAGCAAACAGATAGCAAACAGGTCAGCTGTATTTTAAGCAGTGTCACTATTTTTTGTTGATGCAGGCAATGCCATCCAGGCGTTTGGTAATGGCACAGATGTCGGGGTGTGGCAACCCCAGCCACCCATCATGTCCACTTCACCTGACCCTTCAACTCCACAAAAAGGGCGGGACAGGATATCCAACACACTGGATGACTCCGCCCTCACCAATGACCTGAACACAAATGCAGATCATCTCTACAGCTTCTGTGGAAATCTGCAGGTACTGACGGCAAGCCAGCTGAGCAGTAAAGAATAAGGCATCAGTATGAACAGATTAATGCATGTGATTAATATGCATATGAAGTAATTTAACATAGTTAATGGATTTAACTAATTTAACACTGTAACCTTCTGCTTAGTGGATTTAAATAAATGTATATGAATTTATAAACAACAAATTTAAACTGCATATAAACTAAACCCAGATGGGAGTATTAACATCATGTCAGGAATTATTTTTAATTATTGAAAATTTGCTTTAAATTCAGTGAGTACAGAAATCTAGATATATGAATATATATTCAACTTAGTCACAGCCACACGATTTAAAGATATTTAGTTTTCATACTATATTGTGTTCTTTCCTTTCAAAGGTCTTGAATGAGTTCATGCAATAATTCGTAAAAATGATTAATTGTGAATATTAATGAAGCTCTAGTACAAAAAAATGCAAGTTTACAGTAAAAAAAACAGACAGAAAATAAACACAGACATTTTTGTCCTAAACATCTCTGAAAGCATCACAGATAACATTAAGTTGATGATTTATGAATCATGTTGATTATTAGGAAATAAATGAAGGTCTCTGGAGCATCTCTCCTGGGGACCCTAATCTAGATACCCTGTTCCAGATTCCCCTGACATGACTGCAGGTAGATCTAATTGACAGATCACGATTGACAGCTGCCATTTAGCCACACGCGGGCCACTGGCCCCCACAGATAGTTAGAGGCGGCGCTTACGTCAGCTTTACAAACAGCCGCCAGCTTGTTTGGTTGCTTTCAGGCGTCGCTTGCATACGATGACTTTGATTTTTGAGCAAAGAGTCTCAGGGTGAGACGAGGGCTCACTTTTGATTGATGGGTGTGGGTTGTCATGGCGATAACACACACATGGGGCCTCTGGGTAGAAATGAGATACATCAAACTGCCAGAGCTGTCATGTCAGAGCTAATTGGCTGGCACATTAACATGTGGAACACCCTTAAGCGGCTCAAAGCCACCCATTACATTCGGTCTGAGGCAAACAGATCTTATACACCATCAGACTTCAAGCCTGGCATGCAGCCAGTCTCTGAAACAGCTGTAACATCCACAGTCCACAGTTGTGTTCCAAATGATGCACTTATGCTATGCATACTGTATGTGCATTTGGCCAGTGTGTATCTGTTTTCAAAGGCTAAAATCTTCTCAAATAGAACACTGATGGACACATTTGCATAAAAGCATTTCCCTTTTGCTAACCGACAGTAACGATGTTTCAACCTCCACGTGTTGCCACCAGTACATTAATCCCCTCCCCTTCCACAGGAAAGCTTGTAGATACAGTAATACAGTCCAGGTACAGAATAATAGATACACTCCCACTGATACGGCACAACAATTTATCATGTCGCTTTAATAACAATATCATGATTTATTAGCGGACAGTTTCGTTGTCAGATAGACTACCAGGACGGTTATTAATCATTCTATCCCACAATGCATTTTGTACGAATTTCTTGTGTTTTGTCCCCATTTTGCGACGCATTTATTATGTCCCGAATTCTCTGCGGAGTCATTGCATGCGGCAGACCGACTTGTGCACGCGAGAAGCGAACGTGAACTCCATGTTAGTGGGCATTAAAATGTATTGGTGTGTCACGGGCATCAATACAAACACACTGACCTTCTGCACACAATGCAACACGCACAGGCAGCACAACATATGGAACTGAAACAACTGTAGCAGGACATTAGCGGTGTGCACATGTGGGTTGCAGGATTCATTAACGTAGCATTACATCTCAGTCAGAAGAAAACCTCTTTCTCAGGCCAGGATGACCTCCATATGCAGTGGAGAATTGCACCGCTTTATTGAAGCTGTGCTTGACTCGGTTTAAAGGGTGCTTCAGTGTGAGAAATGCTTTATAACACAAAACCTTGAGGAGTTGCTCGTAAGTAATGGACCTTTCTTCCCATATCTCAACTGGCCTCTTTTTCTCGTTCTGTACAGGCTCAGAAACTGAAAAGCAACGTCACTCTGGATGTTCTTTGTGTGGTAAGAGAAGTTAATGTCACATAATAATCTACTGTATGATTTTATAATGTATTATTCTTCATTCCTTATATGAGATATATGAGAGCACTATACCGACTAAAAGTCCATTCCAGTTCAAATGTTTGTGGGAGCTTTAATTTTGTATATTTTTAATAACTGTATATCCGCTAAAAGAACATTTACATGCTAAAAGTCAATATTTAGGGGTACGCTAGCATACAGATGTCTTCAAAGCTAACATGCACTGAGAAAAAACTCAAAATATTTTTATTTCAGCAGTTTGAAGTAATGGAGAACACAACCAGTCATATGACAATTGCACTGATACAACAAAACCTGCATAGCTAACAACAGCACCAACTTTTTTCACAGAATCCTTCTCTGAACGACCCCAGCAGCTTTAATGCCATATCTCGGAGCTCGACTAGTGCCGTCTACTCAGCAGACTTGACTGTGATTCTGCTCTGTCTGGTCTCTGTTCTTCAGCTCAGGCAGCTAACAGCCCCACAGACATTATAGCCGATCACCGATCAGCCCCGCTGGACTGCCGCTGCTGCTGTTCCATACAAAAATGTCGTATTTGAGTTTCCTCTGCAAGTGGTGCCGTGTGCGGTTTGGTGTTTCAGTGTGCCGACACATTTTTTGATCCACTTTTCTTTTTCTTTCTCACTGATTGGAGACAATGGACAAACGTGGACATAATAGGACATCGGTGAAAAAAAGTGCAAAAGCCTTCTAAAAACAGGCGCAGACCAGTCTTACATTATATATTGAGCATTACTTTGCAAGTTTTCTATTGTCAGAACCTGAGCTAACATTGGACTGATTGCGAATATGGAGATACATGGAGTCGTTACAACAACTTTCGACATTGAAAGACTGACTGCAATATGGCCTCTGTGTGCTATGGGGCTGCTGCTGCTAATGTATTTTCTCCACGATGACGCTACAGGAAAACCTGGTCCGGCTTACGCTGTAAAGGTGTTAAGCAGCACACAATTTTCTTGAAGGATTATCAGCAGAACCTGCTGCTCCTGTCCCTTATTAGGACTTACAAACCCTTCAAAGTGGCAGTGACGACCTGCTGTTGCTCCATCTTCGATGATACGGTGTGGAAAGCAAACATCTGGATAGGTAGGACCCTTAATCACGTCAAAACACGTCAGGCACAGATTTTTTTTTACATCTCACCTATTCTAGCTCTTTTCCTCTCCATGCGCTCTGAAGGTGGGAGCTGAGTGCTGATTTGCTCTTTTGGGGAACTTTTGGAACGTGTCACTCATCCTGGATATTTACTTGTAAATACCATCTTTGTTTACAACAACCATATTGTGCTTCTCAAAGTTAATTTGGCCCAATCTAGCAAAGCTTTCGGCTATTGTATCACCTCTGTTGTATATGACTTATGTTTTAACTTGAGAACAAGGGTTGATACCACTGTTCAGTATATGTAAAATGTGCTGTACATTTAGTAAGAATGTTTTGTTTGTTTCTTATTTAAAGGAAGTGCTCTCCAAGTATCAATTTTGCATTGTTGTTGTACTGGTTAGCTGTAAAAAATAAAAAACACACACATATTTATAAATATATACGTATAGAACAGGGATGTAAAACTTGTAAGAGCAACAAGAAAAATATATACATTAAACAAAGTAAAGAATTCATTTTAACTTGTCTTGTTTTGAAATTTTGAATGTAACCTTTTATCAAAGAGAATCAAATGTGGTTTGAAAGTAAAAATGTAACTAGTTTCTACTTGATATGTAAGTAAAAAGTTCAAGTGTGGATCAGACACTGATCCAAACTGTGGTAAACAAGACACACTATAAGAACTGTAATTAAAACATTCTGGGATTTTTGTTAACAAAATAAGCCACAAAACGAATGCTTTGTTGTGTTTATAGATTAGCCTCATTTGATTCAATATGCATGTAAGGATTTTCATGGACATATGCTTTACAACATCAAACCTGACACGCAAACAGAAAGATATAAACAGCTTTCTTGATTTAGTGAGGAGCTGTCAGTTTGATTGATGACCAAGCCACTCACTAGCTGAGCAAACCTTAAAAAGCCCATATTTATTGTGGTGGCAGTAAGAAGGTATGGAACAGAAAAATATTTAGTTAAGGGCCACGTGAATGTGTTCTGTTCTCTGTTAATGTATTCATCGAAACAGGTTTAGGTGGAACGTACCAATTAAACATGAGTTAAACTCGGAATATAAGTGTACATTTAAAATGTGTTAAAAATATACAATATGTCAAAACAGAAGGAGTACACTGGTGTATAGATGGCGATGAAAAGCAGCATACATTTGATTTCAAATTTCATTGGATACCCCTACAGAAATTCATTCCATTTGATATATTGTAAAGCATTATTTTAGAGCATTTATTTTAAATACTATAGAACCTCGACAGGTAATTTACGTAAATCAGAAGTAACAATTTACAGGTGTTTAGAAACATCACAGACTCAACTAGGATACAGGGGTGCAGAAGGCCAGCGCTGTGATTGGCTGGCTGTCAGCATACATGCTGTAGGCTTGACTGCTACTTCAGTTTGACTCAGCTTGACCATCTTATCAGGCTGGATTAACTTTCACTCCTAGCAGGCAGGATGGATTAAGTGATAATGGGGACATGACATGATTGTCAGTCAGATCACATCAGTCCACTACTCCTGGTACAATAACACACAAGGACACAACCCGCCTCACCTGCCGCTCGCTCTGTGTGCTGGACTGAAGTGTTGTGCTCCTTAATACCAGCTGTTGGTCTGACGTGATGATTGAACATGTATCTGAAAGACTGGTCAAGGATTTATTAACATTGTCACACTGAGGTAAAAAAAAAAGTAAATTTGTGAGAAATTTTTGCTGCGGGAGAAAGGAACGGTGAGAGGCGAGATTTAATAATCGCTCGAGCGGCGCGCCAGTGACGGTGGAGGCTGTGGAAGAGAAAGAGATCCATTGTAATTGTGGAGTATCGCAGATTTGCATCAGACACATTATGAGTTGTGAAGCCGCAATGAAATGACACGGTATCAAATGAATGGACGATTTTATGAGCTGGGCGTCTGGTCTGTTTCAGATAAATTTTGAATAAGAAAGCCGCGCTGATTAAAAAAACACCTCGGAATCCATCCTTTGTACACAACAAGCGTAGCCGCACGCTAACCTCCGCGAAAGAGAGAAAAATAATTGTGTCCTTCAAATGAAAGAGACACAGAGGATACAGAACAATGTAATCAGTGTGTACTGTCACTGCTGAGAGAGGAACTCATATCTAATTACCTCACCCTTGACCCTGGTGCCTGATGACATCACTCACCATCCCAAACCACTTTCCTGCTGTCACCTTTACCAGTCTACAAAAGTGCCACTCCAGACTTACGGCTGTACTTTTTTATCTTGTTTGTGGTAAATGTCAAGGTTTCTGGAGCAGTTTGGTGTGGCTGTTTGCAATTGATTTCCTTCAGAGCTACTGAAGGGCACTGGTAATAAAGTGGGTTAGTGATTCGACTCGTTGACAATACAGAGAAGATGAGAGACCCTCTTAACGACTTTCACACTGGAACTAACATGTAAAAGTTTGAATAATGGTGGAAAATAAAAAAAAGCAGAAAACCAGAGGAGGTACTTTCCCCAGATAGAATATACAATAGGGCGTGAAACTTAAAAAACATTATTTCCCCCAAAAATGGTCAGTATAAGGAAATGCTTAACCTTCAAAAAAGCATCTAACCAAAATACTACATGAATCTATTGTTTTCTATTAAGCAGGAATACATTTGATTTAATTTCATGGTCTAGCACTAAATATTAAACAAATATTTAGGAAAATTTAGGAAAATGATTAAACAAAATATATCAAATAAATGAGGGCTACAAATTCGACATACAAAGCTATCATTCCACAGAAGCTAGCCAGTTTGGTATTAATTTATTTATAATATGTAATATGTGTTATGTTGAAACACACTTTACTTTCATTGATTATAACAGTGGTTGTCGGATAACAGATAATCTAGAATATCTAATAATTCTCAGCACAAAAAACAATGCCTGAAATGGCTTAAAACAGTAATGGGATAACAAAGTGTAAGCTAATCGCGGAAAGTGTACGATGAATCAAAGGAACCTTTTACATTCTCGACAACAGCCACTGCATCATAGGCAGAGCCATTTAATACTGGGTGAAAATGACCATACATCTATACATCAGCCAGAAGAGAGCAGCAGGGAAAAATAACAGAGTGCAATAACAACAAGGAGAATGTACAGCCAACACACAGAACAATTCCACAGTCTGTTATCTGAAGCAATGGCTTCTCCATGTTTCCTACAAACCGCTACAGTTTGTAATGAACATGCGCTTATCACGCGTGACCTCTGAACTTTGACCTCTAAAATCAGGATTATAGTCTAGAGCCTGCTTTTCGTGAGGCCATCCGTCAAAGGCTTTATATTTGAGGGTGGAAATGGGAGAGGGTAGACCTCTGCCCTGCATCTACTGAACATGACAATCAGTCACGGGTCGCTTCATAGCTTGCGAGCAAGGACGAGACGGAAGTGGGCAAAGGGACAGTGAGCAGGGTCGGGGACATGACTCACAGAATAGCTGAGGGGAAGCCAAAGATAGAGGGCTCTTTGTTATTACCGAAGGCAATTAGGAACAACGTCTGGTTTCTGCATCTTCAGTGCTGCCTTTAAGGAGTCTCGAATACAGAAAGACAAGCATCAGCTTTGTGACCAGATAAGTTCTGTCCGTGTCATTTGCAATCAGCCGCAAAAATTATCCGACATCAGAAGGGAAACCATATCAGGAGGGTGGCAATTCAGAGGAAGTATTCATGTGTTCGGCAGGGTCAGCAGGATTTGAAACACGCAGTTTCAGAAAGGGTTTGTAGTCTGTGTCAATCTCCTGATTGTTCACATGAAAAAGGCCCTGAAATCAGTGGACAGAAAACGAGAGGAACAAAAAATAGAGTCACGCACATATGCCGTCTCACTCCACACTTTCCCTCAATAAAAATCACATGTACTCTATTGCAGTTACTATGGAGGTCTAAAGGCAATGTGAACCAGAGATGTGAAGCTCCTATTTTTGTTTGAAGCCCTAATATTATTTATAAACATAAATATCAATATGGTTGTAAATTTGTCAAAATCTAACTACTGTTCTAGGTGGATAAATCTGGTTATGTGTTACTGACATAATTCCTTTGGGGGATTTATTATTATTTTTTGGTACTCTCTAAAATAAAAACTCTATTCCTATTCCAATATCCTCCATATACAATATACATTAATATACATTTATTCCATAAAGAGAAAAAGTCTGAAACACTCTTTAACAACTAGCTATACTATACTATACATCCACAGATACTGAGGTAAATGGCCCATTCCTTTTATAACAAAGTGTCCCAGAAATGCTCACAGCAGTGAGTGTAAAAATCGTTTCTCCCCTCAGGTTTGGGTATTATAGGCGCCATAAGGACGAATGATTTATCCACACCCATCACTCACGATCTCTCTCACCTCCTGTATTACCAACAGGCCGCACTCTCATTAATATCTCCTAATGTTAGCGTCAGACGCGTTGATTTACACCGGGCATTTCCTGCCAAGCAAAAGCAATAAAGCGCACGAGGCATTTCTCACACCACTCATCGTTGGACACACCCGGTGGAGATATACGGCCCCACTGGATTCACCCTGCGTTACTTCCCCACCCATTGACTTATACGAGCGGTATTGACAGATTCCGAATCATCCGTAAGGAAACTGCACGGACGGGATGGGGTAAAAACAGGCATGGGAGGAGTCACGAGGAAAATTGATCGTTGGGTGATTTTATATTTCTTTTAACTGTCCCCTACGCTGTCATCGCTCGCACATTGATCGCAGCACACGGCCGATCACGAATTTAAATTTTATTATGACTTCAAACGGCGTTGTTCTGAGTAATGGCGGGGTGTTGAATTGATGTCCAGAGGAAAACGGAGAGGACCTCATCCAGACGCTGACACGGGAAATGCAAAAACAAGACAGGCTTATTCATCACTGCCTCCGATACATGGCATGACGTTACGGATGTCTCCCATCAACAGGCGGCAAAAAACACACATACACACACAGATCTGCAGAGCTATCCACACCGTTCCCCCGAGTGTTTTTATGGGCATTAGTCAGCCATGACAGCTCATTCTGTCTGTGTCAGCCTGTGTCGCGCATCTACCTGAGCAGACTGAGTGACTAGTCGGGTATGGTGACTGTCACAGCCAGGTGGGTAGAAAAAAAGAGGTTTTGTGGGAAATAAAACAACCTTCACCAATCTGGCATCTGCATCGCTCTAAAATCAGACCAGATGAGTCTAAATAAAGCAGTGTTTTGGGGCAGGTTGGGGCTTTTTTCCACAGATAAGACACAACAATATGAAATTAAATCCCTCGTTAACAGGGTAAAATGAGACTTACTAACCTTGTGTGACATACTGCTTTTAAAAAAATTGTGGCACAAACACTATTATAGAAGACACAAATGTTCAATAATCAATTACACATCAGTTACACAACACCCCCCCCCCCCATGTGTGGCAAAAACTGTCATAAATTTACCGGGTTCTGTAACCGAGTGGTCGGGGATACCTGGCTCAGATCAGCCTTGGTTAAAAAGACTTTATGGTTATGTCTTAGGATAAGTGCAGTAAGCCAATCAACATCTGTATTACCTGAGCAGTTATGAGGGTTATGGTAGCTGCTCACGGTTCACGGTTATTGTTATTGTGACACCTTTAAGCTATCTTTAGTAATTAGTAAGGAGCACTTTATTGTTTTAGGTATTTTAGTGGACCCACATGATGTGTAAATATATTTTGGCAGTCTATTTACACTAATTCCTTCTGTGGAACTCATCAGCTGATGGAGACCAATTGATTTCCCAGTTGAAAAGACACAAATATATTATTAATGTATAGTTTTTTTGGCATCCCTTTTGCTATCCACAGACCTTTTATTTTAATCACTGGAGAGTACCTGCTAATAGCATTGAGGCCTGGCGAGAGCCATGGAAGCCCCACCACAAGCGCTTCATATACAGCACGAGTCGAATGATTGATGGTCTACTGAATATTCAAGTGTTTTATTTTTCCATTCATCTTTAAAATACAATGAAGATTAATGATATGCACTGAGGGATGAATTAATCTTTTTTTCTCAGTTACAGCGAGATGATTCCTGTGTAATCCGTCTGTGGAATTCCTGTGACAAACTTCGAAATAAAATATAGCTTCATAACTACATTCCTAACACATCATGGCTTAAAAAAGGAAGTTCAAAATGCCCAGAATAGTCTAGATAAGCAGGTCTATCTACATCTATCCAACAACAACAAAAAAAAGACATTAACATGACCTGACCTCCATAAGTTAGTTACACGGGTGACCCAAGGGTTAAAAACAGAGGTATTACACAGGAATCAGTTACAAAAACAATTCAACATTTCTTTCATCCACAAACATTGTAAAAGACATGATCATTTTCATCACCGTCATGTACAGAGGTTGGCCCTAAATTAACTATTGACCTTTTTAATATCCTTTATTAAAACCAGCAAAAAAATAACAAACAAAAACACTGAAGTAGCTACATGGTGTGAAAAAGAGCGATTCACATTAGATTCACATGTTCAAGTCCAACAAAAGCAAACAAGTGTAGATTAAAATGCTGTACATTTTCTTGCTGTTGCCATAGAGATAGTATAGACAGGGAAACAGTCTATCAGACTTCCTGTTTTATCCGCAGAGGGCTCGAGCACAGTTCTAGTGTGTGTTTATCAGACAGGGTGAGGGTCTTTTGAGCCCCCTGAGAGACTGTCCAAGATCTGTGAAGACTTCAGAAGGTCCAGTTCCTGGGAAACCTGCTCTGCCAAAGCCCACTGATTGAGGACAGCCTTTGAGTGTGTGAACAGTCTATAATTGCACACGCTCTTAAAAATCTTCTCCTTCCTCTTCTGACATTCACAATATGTGAAACTTAAGATTACAAAAGTTCATTATAAAGAGGTGAAGCATTACTGCAAACTGAGACACTGCTCATTTAAACATGTACCGTTGCAAAATGGAAATACAAGAATGACAACAGCTTTTTTTAAGAGTTCCTTAGCATTTTGTAACAAAAGACTATACACAGGTTGCAATACAGCCCTCTGGTACATACTGTAACAATCCTAAATTCTCCAGGTTGTGTCAGAGAGGCACGATTCACCTCCCTCACCTAATATCCTAATATTTTTGCAATGTACAACTGAAACTTGGTTTTACTCCAGTTGGCCCCATCTGATTCGTCAATATTACGGTGTGTTAAATTGTAGCTAACAATGTGGACTAAATGTTCGTGCACACCAAACCTCATACTTCACAACATGAAGACACTCATTGTGTGACACGAAACCCACAAACTATTTAAGGTTTTCAAGCACAGCGTGTATATTTGTGTGTGGTCCATGCAAAGTCCTCACAAGAAGAGAATAAGGATGAAATGTGTAACTTCACTAGCTAAAGACAGGTTTTATCCATTCTTAACATGAGTTCACCAAGCATGAGGTTACCAGCAGCAGAACTTCATTGGCTAACACAACAGATAGCTTTCGCGTTATCTGTGGCAAATGTTTCTATATTCCGTCTCTTAAATAAAATGTCAAAAGAGCTAAAAAATATCTTGCGTCGATAATGAGCCTCTTTGAGCGAAAACAATGTCTAGTTGGTGAGCATACAAATAAGTGAGCTTTCAACCCGTACATGAAACCAGCAACCGTCCCAAAATCCTACTGCAAGGCTACTTCCGGCTTAGCAACTTTTAAAGACACACGCATCCCGCTGAAATTGCAGATTCTCAGTTTCTTTACTGATAACGTATAGCATGCTAGAGGCACATATGTGCTTGTTGTAAAGCTGACATTACACATGGGAGACATCCATTGTAGTGTCCCTCTCAATACAACAGAAGGTTGGTCGCCAACATTCTGAAGGCCTGGAATGACTAACAAGACAGAAATGAAACCAGAAAGATGATTAAACAGTGAACAGAGTTGACGGTGGTATGAAGATAAAAGATGGAGAGCGTAGCAGGCCTGGGGATTGGTTCGAATAGGTCGTATTGGGTGAGAGGCACTAGGAGAAGGATGAAAAGTTGCTTGAGCTGAAGCAGGTGGCGGTGACAGGGGTCATCCGAGATGGGCGGTACTTGTGAGGTCTATTTATGATGTTAAATCGGCATAGAGGGATAAAGTGTATATGGAGTGGAAATTGAGGGCGCTCTGTCACCTAAATAATCCCCTCACATGGGGCCTCTCTCTGATACACAGGCCTCCGTTTGCCTACAGCAGCACAAGAGAGAAGGTCACGCTGGTAAAGGGCAGCCCACGAAGACCCCAGATGTTTCACACACAGGTGCCCTGGTGAGCAGGAGGCGGAGCTTTGCGGTTCTTCAGGCCTTGGCTCTTGTCTTTGAAGTCCATGGGCTTCTGCTGGGACGTGTCGATAAGAGCGCTGGCGATAGCTATACCTGTAGAGGACACACAACAAAGCAAGCGCGGGGTCAGAGAGGGGCAGTCTGGAAATTCAACTTGAGGAGACCTTGTACCACTCAAAAGGGGTAGAAAGCAGTTAATTTCCATGTCAAAGCATAATTCTTTAAAAGGGGGGGAAAAAAAAACTATCTTTTTAAAGGGACACCTATTGGCTCATTCAATTCAAATTTGTATTTTTAAAGTGGGATTCCTCTGTGCTCATTCATGCATTAAGAAGCGTTTTAAAAGCTTTGCACTCAACACTCTATTCAGAAGCTCAAGTGTCTACCCATCTTTTTATCTATCTACCTATGTATCTGTATACAGTATTTGCCTACCTACCTGCACTGATTTATCTGCACATCATCTCCATCTACCAATGTATCTTTCCAACTGTGTCTACATGTCAAACCTTCTGTTTTTTCCATCCGTCGTTCTCGTCTCTGAAAAAAGACATTCTGTGGCCACATTTTTCCTATTCTAGAGGGGTAGTCGTTGCTCCTTTCTTTTCAGGTGCGTGTATGTGTAGGGAGTCTGCAAGTGAACTCGGCTCCAAGCATAACCTACTCTCCTAACGCCAGGATTCTGTCATGCGCTGCTGTGGCCGAAATCAGGGTGCAACCCCAAAGCCATTTTTCAAAGCAGCATCTCACAAATCATCCCCAAAACACAACGACGCTTCTGTGCTAGCCTGGCACTGCTCCCTTTCCTCTATTGAAGCAATACAATTATGGGAGGGGAACAATTCATTACTTCAGACAGGCCAGGCAAAAGGAATTGAATTTAGCACATCAGTGTGAAGCCGGAGTCTCAAGCGTTCAGGCGGAGAGGATTTACATCCAGGAACAACCGGAGCTTGAGACAGTTACACTGACCTGACATCGATTTATTAGCCATCACACCTGGGCGGCAGAGGGAGGGATGTGAAAACTACACGTCAACCGAAGTGAGTCTTTGATGCTGAAGCGTGTGCTTCTGTCGCCTGGCTTACAGGTCAAAAGGTATTAGACGAAAGCCAAGAATGGCATTATGGGAAATCTGAGGGGGAAGCAATTATTTCAGCTAAAAAAGGTCATCGCGAGAAATTACATTTTACTTTATCTATTCAGATAACAGAGGGTAAGTGCAAGTAAACAAGTAAAGCAAGTAAAAAGTAAACATCGGAACTCAGCGAAAAAAATGTCTTATTATATAGAAACGAACATGAATAATTATAATTGTAATAAAGCATTTTTCTAATTATTAACAAACTTCCATAGAAGCCACGAAAGAGAGAAACACAGTTTATCTCCTCTCAGTTATATCTCCAGGAGCCAATGACAGACACATCAGACCTCCTTAGGTCCTCCAGGATCGATGCTGTAACAGATTTAAAGATGCTACAGACACATACCTCAACAATTCCCCTTAACACTGCTTGGACAAAATGATTGTGTTATATAAGGCCTGGGCACATTTTCCCCAGTGAGATCCTAACGTGGAGGAATGCCGCTCACTTATTTGATCTCACATGCATATAATGAACAAACGTTCGGTTGATTTTGTTAGCCAGGCGAAACGGGAAAGACCTCCGGCACGGTGGAAACCTCAGAGGACCTGTGAATATAATCAATATGGTTAGAAGCGATTCACGGCTGTCTGCTTGCTCATGAGTTCATTACCGCGCGCCAGCGCCAGATCGAGTGGGAGGTTGTTTCATTGAACAAGAAGCGAAACAAAAAAACAATGTTTTCAGGTTCATACACGATCACACCAGGTAGTGGAAGACACAGACACAGCAAGGTGACAGCTGACAAAAGCGGCCTGCTCTGCTCGGCGTTCCAACATCAGCTGGTCTGTTCAGTAAAGGTGATGTACTGCTTTATCCTACAAGACAAACACCTACACATTCGTCCTGCTGCGGGACTTCCAAAAAAGCCGTACGAACGCTGAGCTTTTCAAAGTGTGACGACAAAGAGACGTCTGCGTGTGAAGCTCCTTTGCTGCGCGCGCTCTAAAAATATTCTTTGTTGTTTCCAAATAAGTCGTTGCGTTTTCCCTCTCTCTCTCTCCCCTTTAACTTCTTTCTCTCTCTCTCTCTCTCTGATGTGTCTCTCTCCAAAAGTGTTCATGACAAACTTCAGCAGCGCAGCAAGCAGGCACTCAGAAGTTTTTCAGAAGCCTGCAATTACAACAAAGCTCCCGTCTGTCGAGGAGACTTTCCTCAGATATCACTAAAAACACTGCTTTGTGCATATCGGTCGTTGTTGTTGTTATGTACTGTTATTTGTTACCTCTATTTTGCACTTGTCAAACAGAAGGAGAGCCATTAAAGACGCTTTACTTGAAACAAAAGTTTTTCCATATCAGTCAACTTCCTGGGGAGGAAGTCAAGCTTAAAGGGACATGGTCCCATAAAGCAGAGCGTTGACTGACAGGCGTGCTGAGAGAGGGTGGGGGTAAAAGGCTTTTTCTTAGCCCAATATTATCACTCTGCAGCTCTTAAAGGTCTAAGAGAACAGACCTCAGACTGACATCGCTTTAAAAGTGCTGCAGTCTAAATATATGCGCGTGTGATACGTCTGCTACTTGTATTGTGATCTGCTGCTCTGGTGGAATGTGAGAAAATAAAAATTAATTCCCAGACTGAAACTGGACACCATCATTATTTTGATTATCTTTTGTTTGTACATTTGTAGGGACGGCGCTCTGTACTGTTGAGAACAATATAATCCTTCATTTTTAAAGTCAAGGACACTTAGAGGAACGAGTACAAAATCTGTTCATGTAGCTACTGATTTAGTTGCTCTGGTAAGCTTTAACAGACTGATAGATCTGATCTATCCGGGGTAGAAACATTTAGACTGGGGTTTTCCCTAGTGGTATAAAAGGATACGACCAGCAGGTAAAGACTGACTAACATTAGACTATCAGGAGAACACTGGTCTGATGACTTCCTGTCTGAAATGAATACCCACGTGTAGAACTAACCAGACTCCAACAAAATATGTGCGCAGCAGGAATGTTAATTCTGTGTAAAATTGTAACTGAAAAAAATTGGAAAAATTAGAATTAAGTCAAAATTAAGAAAAGACACTAGAAGCATAAATCAAATGTGTCAAAGAACAAGCAGAAATACTGCAGAACAGGGAGTTTCTGCCATGTTTCATGCAAACTTTGACATGATACACAGAAAGTGGCACTTGTCGCTGTTATAGTCATCTGTGTTTAGTCATCTCAACCATCACAGTGCTGCTAAAAACAGTGTGTAACAGGTGTCAGGCTTTTAGCACCCTCTTAAATGTGTGTCACTTAGAGAGAGGAGGACTTAATTTGTTTTATACAGCAGACATACACTCTAAAACAGGCTGATTAAACGAAGACATCCGAAGACATTAGACAGACATCCTTCACATGATGACGAGGAAGCATAAAGATGAATCATACAGAACGACTGCACAGAAAACGAGAGACTCTAAAAAGACTACAAGCAAAAAAAACGGTGTGCTTTTACTTGTACAAATTGCCTCAGCCAATCAGATGTGCACTTACTAGATTCAGGAGGGCTGGGACTAGGGAGTTACTGACCTGACTGTCCGGGTGGTGGTACGCCAGATGCCCCTCGAGGGAGGCACAGAAGCACCGTAAGCACTGCTGCCTTGCCTCCCGAACAGGGTTCCACTGCAACCGGCTTGGGCGGTCCCTGCGGAGAGATCAGACGAGAGGAAATGTGTCATTTTCTCAACGCGTCACCATCAGTCACAAATGTCACAGCCGAACGTTGTAGGATGTCTCTCACGAGTCGACGGAAACAGAAAATTCACATCGGTATAATCTCAGTAACAAATCGGCTCCCTGAGAGTACGAGCACTCGCACAAAGGCGGTTTTCAAAGTTCACATCATTCATGCGCAGGCGGAGAAAATCTGTGACATTTGAGGTTGTTGACTACCACCCTTTCTCCCTGCCCTAGATGTTTCCGTCAGCGGGTCTCTTGTACAGCATTAGAGTCAGTGGTGGAAGTGTTGGGGTGAGTAGGAAGAAAGCCATGGGCGATCAGGGCAATCTTAAAATGTCATCTTTTATCGCTCATTACAGATTATTCAACTACAACACGTTGCGACCGGAGCACTGGCCCACTCGCATACATATAAATGCATTTGTGAAAAGATCTATTCATTGTTTTATGTGTTTAACGATGAACACAGACGCAATTGTGTTCAGCTTTAAATAAATGTGTGTGTGTGTGTGTGTGGTACTGTCGTTTTAAGCCTCCCTGCGCTCATTAAGACACTCTCATCTCTGGCCCTCCACACACTGACTCAGCTATAGTGGATTTATTCATCGTTTAAAGAGAGTGCCTCTTCAAGAGCATTTCCAAGGCGCTGGTGCAAGATCACAGACACTGGCAGCCAACGGCTCTCCGCAAAATGAAGCCCTAATATCTTACCTCGCTTGCCAGTATGCATTTAAAAAATAAAAGGCACAAGAGAACAGATGCCAACTAAAAATCTATGCCAAGAGCGGTCCTCTGCGAGCTTTAAAATCTGCGTTAAGCCCCGAGTGTCGGCGCAGCAAAGTTACCCTGACACAGAACTAGAAATCTTTAATACAAACCTGGCCATTTCCCACCTCAGTATAATTACAACAATTACTGGAGCGCACGGCAGACATTTAAATGAGCTCTCTGTGGCTCTGGACTGATAAGCTGATCATTAAATCAAAGATAATAACATGTTTTAGAATTCGAGCGACTGTGTCTTTCTGTGTTATATATCACTCAGCCCAACATCTGCCTCTTGTCCATTTTCTATGACTCTGTCCAACATGACTATATATGAACACGTTCTGAATTGCATAGCTGTGCACACTGTTGTAATAATGCTACAGTGTTTGGGGTGGACAGGTCTTTGCTACATGGTTGCTGGATTGAAGTGGCTGGTTGCTTACTAGCCAAAGACAAAAACGCTCGCACTCCTCCAAGCTATCATCTATGACCCCCCCCCCGCCCAAAACACACGTTTACTTATCTAAATGGGGACATTCAATAGACTTCTATCGTTTTTATACACAGCTAGTTATAAACAATATTTAACCCACATTAAAAAAACTCACATTCTAACCGTAACAGAAAATGTTCTGCATTTTTACCATAACCAGCTTTATTTACTATAGTTTTATAGCATTTTTGCAAATGAGGACACCCCCAAAATAAGATCAGATTTGCTCAGGTTTGTCGGGTTTTGCTGACTTTTGGGTACAAATGTATGCACAATATATGGTAAAAATT
>JAZGTJ010000379.1:11818-66150 GCA_036877575.1 Botia almorhae | reverse complement strand
CCCCCCCCCCAAACACACTCACAAAGAAAATCCCCCAGACAAAATCATAAAATAATGATGGACTCAGTTATTCAAACGTATATAAAAAGATCGCCCGAACGCGTTGTTCTCTCTCACTTCGCAAGAGAACTCATTGAATGTGTTGGCACAGGCGTGGAGGGGCTTGTGAAAGGTCAAATTAAGCTTGCGCTGACGGTGATGTCCATCAAGCCCAGCGGACAGAGGCTGTTATCAGAGCAATATCTGTCTCTTTGAGAGGAAAAGAGGCCACTTGTGCTGCACTTAAAAAGTTCAAAGCCATTGTTTCAGAGTGACAGGGGGTGGCAGGGGGCGTCTAGCTTCCCTTTTAGCTTCTACATTCCTCCGTGTGTAGAATATCTCAGTTTTTACTCTTGATTTCTCTCTCCCTCACTCACTGAGTAGTATGCCATTTCTTTACTAAAATGAGTCAGTAGTCTGCAGACATGTTTCCTTGCTTTGCTACAGGTCTACTTCGATCGTAAAACTTGATTACCTAAACTCAGTCTTTAAGATCACAGAATAAAGAGCTTTGTATTTTCAGCACCAGAATGCTAATTAAATCATTTGCTGTGCTAACCAGACTCTTGGGGACGTGTCTGAAATCCTCCACCGTGCACCCTTGCTGTCATAAGACACAGACAGCATGAACAGAAGGACTGATGGTTTGACAGGCATCTCAAGACTTTTCGAACACATCTTCCTCTTAAATGACATGGTAAACCTCATTATTTCTGGCAGAACCCTCCAATCAAGTGATTCACGCTAAATATCCCACTTAATTACATCTCTTCCTTCTCAAACCTATATTTATGTATCTGTTTCCGACCATTGCCATTGTCTGAGCTTGGTAGTTATGCATAATGTACAGATCCATTACAGCTTCACACCCAAACATCCTGTTTCCAAAAGACTGAGAAAAGTGGTGACCATACACGAAATAGCTTTTGTACTTGAAAGTACAGATCCATCTTCACAGATTCCTAACACGTGACTTGTATTGAAATATAACGCCACACAGATATTGATAAAAGATGCAATGATATGATGACAGACCACAGTTTAAAATGTCATCTATTGGGCAGCTTAAAACATTAGGACACCGACCAAAGAGAGTCCTCGTGCTGAATCGCAACTCACAAAATATGTATCAGCATACGGACGTTTATTATGCAGAAGTACTTTTACTCAAATAAGTGAAACTTCCGTTCGCTGTAAACCAAATAGAATACCGAAGCACGAAGCAGCAGCCATCAGCTGACCATAAGACAACAAATAACTAACAGGAACAAATCATTTCAGATAAATGCTGCAGATTAAGTACAATTTAAAGTGGAAGAAAGAACAAAGCTGTCAAAATCAAAACCTGAAATAATCAGTAACTGTTGGAAAGACACATACGCGATTATCAGCGCCTACCCCTTCTCTCATTTCGTTTGAATGTGCCAATCATCCGTTTCGTTTATAATGATGTCATAATGACCCCTCCCCTTTGCTTCAGAAAAGAGGAGTGTGTGAACGTACATGAAATTTTCTTATTTTCTTCAGTTTTCTTCCTTAGAATTTTGCTGCAGCTAAATCTTTGTGTACAAACATAAGGTTCACAGCCACTTAGTTTTAAACTAACCCACTTTACAGATTACCAGGAGAATGCTCCCTACAGACCCCCTATACCACGTCCATCCTATCAAATCTGCCACACGATGCCCCTTAAAAGGTTCTCATTAGTCTGTTATGGGTTTGAGGCACCATGTATTCAACATATAAACCCTTTAACGAGGCCGTCATTCCACCCAACAACTCTGAACGATCAGACAAATCCATTTTCATGCATTTACTCTCATCCCCAATGGTTTCGAATTCAGTGATATTTGTCTCATTCACATTAGCCTTGCTCCATACAGATCAGTGTAATCCAATTGCAGGCCATTTGGGGAGTATAGCCATGACACAGCTAATGAATACCGATAAAGTTTCGAGCGCTATGAGCGAGCTAAGCTAGCGTTTGTTTGTGAAATAAGATTACAGAGGATTCCATTACAACACACATGCTGGAAAGATGCTTTGGGGAAGGTAATTTCAGAGTGAGGTTTTCATGTTTTCATATGAATGATATACAAACAAGTAATTAGTGGTGCCTGCAAAATCTTAAGGGTATAAAATAAATGAACGTAAATGACCGCCCCCCCCCCGGCCATATCAGATGGACTTAGGACCAGTAACAAAGCACCTAGCAAGATAGCACCACAGTAACCACTCAAAAGACCTTAGCAACTGCCTAGCAACACCTTAGCAATGCTGTTAACGTCACAATAATGGGCCTGCTCATAAAAATAAAGGTAAATAATTTCGGCAAAGGTGTTCACCTTTTAATGAAAACAAAAATAAATCCAGACAAACAGAATGTTCGCGACAGTCTTGAGGACGGACACTTCATTGCAAGGTTTCAACAACAGCGCCTATAAAAAGAGATGAACTAGCCAGTAGACAGATGTCTTTTGTATAGCCCTGCTTATTTACAACTAATCGAGGTCCAAACTTCATCACACACTCCTGCATTGACTAACCTGATGAAAACAGCTCAGCGCCGGCGAGCCACATTCTAATTAGACACTGAGACAAACGGGCTGTTGAGAGACTGCTTTATGGGCCATGTCTTTCTGTTCACTTGATTTACCCTGTACATCATCTAATCTTTCATTCGCTGTTTTTTTTTTACTTCGCAAATTCTCTTTATTCGCTAATGCGGCTGCTTGACAAATATCTGGCGCTGCTGAATATTTTTATAACCTCATCCAATCCCCGGTTTTCGATTTCTTCGTCATTATCACAGTGTCTTTATTCCATCCCTCTTTCATTTCCTCCGTTCCTTTCATCTTTGCGCATTTAAAAACATGCATCGTTGTGAACTGCCTGTTAAAGATGAGGCCGATAAAGCCACTGCTGCGGCAAGTATTAGGCAGAGAATGGAAATGCAAACACAAACAAAGCCATAAAGCAACAGGACAATCCTCTTCATCTACATGTTTCTCTGGCTCTTAACGGCCTGCGGAGCATCTCATTTGCATGGCTAATAGGAGCAAACGCAGAAACAGGGAGCTCGAGCGCTGGTCTGTAGATAAGAGCTTGCCATTGAGCGCTCTCAAACAGAAGACCGACAACATACACAGTATAATTTAAAAGGCCCTCTCTTTGTTGCCTGGTGACAGCCTCCATCCATCATACTCTGTGACTGTTAACGGGCCCATATGTTGCGCGCTGGCTATGGCGGCTGAGCAGCATCTGTGTCATCTGCACCATTCTAAATGGGCCGGCCTCACTTTGGCACCCTAATGCACTCCTGCTGACCTCAGCGCACAACAATTCTTTCTTTTAGTCCAGCCAAGCTCAACGCAGACCAGACCGGACCTGAGCACAGCTAGCGCGGCCTCTACGTGACCCGAGACCAATGAAGGCTGACCCTGCCAGGAAGCATAGAAATGACGGAGAGCAGTCCTCTTTACCAGAACTCTCTCTGTGATTTTGCATGCAAAGAACGATTATTTTCGCATTTACTGCAATGTACTTTAACGTACAGTACTGCAGGCGTCTATTGACTGATCGAATTTAGGGCAGGTGGGTCTAAACTGTAATGTCTCTCTTCAGCAGAGGCCACACTAAAACACACTAAAAAAAGGGAAAATAAACTGGGATTACTATAAATAAACATGCCAAATATTTTGTTTTGTTTTTTACAGTTAAATTGTATGTCAATCAAATAGCAAAATAGTTTTATATAATAAAAATTATATAAAACTTATATAGGCCTGTTACATTTGTCTTGGGTGAGTCGACCTACGACAACTACAGAAAGATACTGAGCCACAGGCACATATTACTGTGGTGAACCGTCTGGATTGTCCTCTTTTTATATTAGCAGGTTATGCTAAACAAACCAACAGCACCAGATGCTGTCTCATTAACCTTTATAGAACAGAATTGCTCTCATTTTCCTCCTTTCACCTTCAGCTGCTGCCAGATCCCGGCAAAGTGGGGCCAACATCTGGATCTGCCTCAACAGACTCCAAGAAGTGTCAGTGTTGATCACTCAACATATGATGAATCCTGGGGAACAACATGAGGGGACACATATGCTATAGGACTAAAAACAGCCAGATTGTGTGCTTAAGGACTTTAGCCCAAAATGTCCTTAAATGCTAAGAAATACACATAGAGAAACACTTGCTAAGTCAAAAACTCAGTGTGTAGACATAACATCAAGTCCTGAAGCCAATGCGAGGTGGGTTGTAGGTGGGTTTGCAGATTTCCAATGTAATGACAATAATGTACAAGGCAATAATGTTTAGCGAGTCATCACCTAAAGCACCAAATATAAAAAACGCAAAAAATATACAGGTTCTGTACAAAAACAGCGTTTGTCTTTGGAATAAAAATAAAGGGGGAAAAAGTCCACTGTTGGCAGTTGGTAGACAAAAGAAAAGATATAACCTCTGCTGAGCGTAGATTTTTGTGTCTGTGTGCGCTTATATATTTCAGTACTAAGCTAAGCTCTACATCTTCAAGCTTATAAAGCTATTGTAATCAATGCTTTGAGGGCCGAGTGGCGAGTTAATACAGGCATCTTTGAAAGAGATGGCTCACAGCGGCTCTCCCAAGGCGAGCTGGCATTCCAGCAGCAGCTGTTTGGGAAATCTGAGCCTTCCAGAGGCTTGAGAAGAACAGCAGGAATTCAGTCTCAAAAGATGTCTCTCCTTCTAAAGGTGACAGCATATATAGAACAATTAACAACATTTAGCTACCCTGGAGAGCTTTAGCGTTAGCAGACACTCTTACCGTACAGCAAAAACAAGAAACGCAAGCTGCAGGCGCCGCAACATCAGAAGCCAAAATGTTGATGTTAAAAACAGCCTCTGTTAACAAAACTTATCGTGAACAGCTGGCTCGTGGACGCAATTTCACGGGACTTAAGTGGCCTTTCTCGTAAGGCTGACATCCCTATAAATTAAAGGCACGCGCTGATGAGAGCGAGGCTGAAGTTTGTTTAAAAAGGTCTGTGTTTTAACAGTGTTCAGGTGGAGGATTGACGAGTATGTTGTTTTTGCTCTCTTTCATTTGTGGCGTGTCCTCCAACAGCCTGTAATGTTGGCTGAGCACCACTCCACTCTGCACTAATGGATTCTGGAGAGGCACATCAAGTGGTGCTGGACGTGCGTTCTGAACGTCTCTGCTGTGCAGCAGGTAGATCTGCTCTCGCAGGTGTGTGTGTGTATGTAATAGCTATGTATGTTGTTGCACTTAAATTTCAGATGTCAAATCCTAAAGGGTCCCTGTTTGGTACTGTTTATTATTTACACTGCAAACACATTTCAAATGTTGTAAGTATATAAATGTAGCGCATATATAAAGTTTTTTATAGATTTCTGTATCTTTAAATCAGAATAATACTAGATTTAATGTACTTCAAGCATCTAGTGTGTCTGTCTGTGTCTGCCTGCCTGCCTGTCTGTCTGTCTATTTGTCCATCTGTCTCTCTCTGTCATTCTCAATAACACAAACTTGATATCAATCAAGAGATCACAAAAATAATGACACCATCTTTAAGAAACCTAAAGGTCAAATAAAAAGCACATTAATCAGCCAGCACTATATGTACTATATACTATAAGTTGCAATATAAGTGAAGTAGGCAGCAGTAGTATAGCCCAACATGCAATGGGTGAATATGGAGTTTAAAGGTCACTCACCTCAATTCCCCCCTGAAGCAGTTCCACTTGAGCACCGCCCACATCCAGAGTCACCGCGACCGAAGCGAAAGGGCGACTGGCCATCTGCTGCCTTTCCCTCATCAGTTGCTGTGGTGAGGAGGAAGAGACGTGAAGTTTAAACATAAATATATGTACACAAAACTGATCCAAGTACTTTTTGAAACTTTAGGTTACTCTTAGTCACTTTGCCTTTTCCTTGTCAAACTCTCAGACGCTTAAAAGTGGTAGAAGAGTTCAAACTGACAGTGTATACGAAACGCCTCAGTTCATGGACTGACATGTTCATTGAACGCAGAGGAATCAAAAGCATCCTGCTCCTGGTGGGATTCACACAGGTGTGAAGCACTTTGCAGGGATGCTTACGTATGAGATGAAGGAGAGATGAAGGAGAGATGAAGGAGAAGAATTATGAAGGAGGTGAGCAAGAAAGAAGCAAATGCAACAAACTGAAAAGGGGAAAGTCAGCGAGAGAGGGAAAGACAGAGAGAGAGAGAGAGAGAGAGAGAAAAAGAGCATCTCTGGCTGTTTTCCAGCACAGACAGAAACAGGTGGTTGAATAATTCATTTGTTCCATATAAAAAAGTTTGGTGGACCTGCCTAATCAAATGTCTGTGAAGATTGGAAGGAAATTTCTCTTGCCACAACATGCATGACAAGCAATTATTTTGCCATTGATTGCGCGACCATCAGTATTCCACTGGCGCAGTTTAATTAATGATACATTGCCTGTAATTTCTCCATTCCACTGACTGCCCTGCTGCCCCAAAAGAACTCACAACCTTCATGCAAACTCCATCCATAACCGACGACGAGGTTTATTCTGCCTCTCTGATGGACCCTGTTTATCTATCATGTGCATACTCGCTCTGTTTCCTTTGCTTGTGCATTTAGAAGCAGAGGAACTCGAGCAATAAACTCCTCATCTGACATCAGAATGTGTGGATGTCAGTGAGCAAATGACAGTGAGTATTGGTGATCGTTTGTGTGTTTGAGAGTGGCGCAAAAGATCAATAAAAAGCAATATAGGGCGCTCAATCACGCGGTTCTACTCCTGCGATGTAGTTGCCTCCACATCTAAGAATTCCACATGGAGCAATAACCAAAAGCATTCTAACAGGGCCTCCAAACCCTGCTTCGATGTCTCGCTAGATCTTCTTTATTAACAACAACACCAAACAATAAAGGACAACGAAATAAGATAGGAAACAATTCAAGAAAAAGCGTTTACTATGGGGGCAAACTTTGAAAGACATTCGACTATTTGGGGAACGTTCCAAATCAGGTTCTCTCACTTATGTAAGGATGGAGTTGTAGGTGACGCTTTTATCATCTCTGGATGATCAATAGCGTAAAAAAAACTGAGTGTTCCTCACCAGCGGTCGATCGATATCTAAATACAGGCTGATTTGGGTACCAAGGACGACGCTGATTGCTATTGGTTTTGTGACGAAGTGAAATGCTCTGCATTAAACTCTGATTGTTTCACAACTGCTGAGGGACTGTTACTCGCTTGGTTTCACAGCAATTCTGCACCATCTACACGTCAGCACAGACATGCTGGCTTACACACACACACACAAACACACGCACACACACACACACACACACACACACACACAAACACACGCACACACGCACATGCATGTCATACAAGGAACATGCAAACAAATGGCACTTCCTTTCAGGCGGCGCTGGGTTCAAAAAACATTAGGGAAACTTGTTCAATCTAACAGGGCTCCAGATTCATTCAATTCAAATGTATTTACATAACGCTTTTTACAATGTTGCATTGTTTCAAAGCAGCGTTACATATAATAAAAAAACACAGAAAAGAGGAAAATGATGAAATATGTACAATTCATTGAATACAGGATACATGCTATTTCTGCAAATTTGATTGTTATTTATAAGATGTATGCTAGTAAAACTATTGAGGGATACTAAGACTGTAATTGGTTTGTGAATATAAAGTTGACCGAACTGATGATAACTACAACATCATTTGAAGAAATGGAGGTGCATCAGAAATACCCATCATTGCATGTGAAGGCTCATACATATATATCTCAGTAGTGTTTGAGCAGGTAATGCATCCAGACTGCCTACTAAAGCAATATGTACTTATGCAGAATTTTGTCAATTAACAATACATGACAGGTATCATATTAATTAAGATATGCCGTTCCAGCTCACTTGATAGGAGTTTAAAGGATTTGCGATTCTGTTCTGATGATAATTCAAATGGTAGTGACTATAACAAAAAGTTCCTTTGTAAAGTCAAGTTTGTAAAATGAGACAGTTCTTAACAAAATAATGGATAATTTCGTAGCAAGCCATTTAGATTATGAAGCTGTATGTCCTCTAAAGTGTTTTTAATGGATGTTAATTGGGCCGATGGCACGTTGTCAACGAAACACATTTATTCTTTGAATCTCTGAAAGTCACTGTAACCTCAGAAATCACAGAATGAACTTCCTGTGTCCATGATAAACATGGAACGTCCTTGACGACGCACGTATCGAGCCAGCGGCGCTGTCGTCTGCGGGGGCGTCTCTTCGGCACTGGCACAAAGAGGTTTTCTCAATGACTTCCACTCAAATGGGTCCTGATGGCACCACGGTAATTAATCATTCATTATCTTTTCTATTAATCACCACTTGAGGACTGTTATGGCTGATCCCAGCGCGACCACGTTCATAATGAAATTATCAAAGTCGTGCACACTCCTCGCGCCACGTCTTCTCCTGACAATACCATCTGATCATCTCTGCAAAAAGTGAGTGATGCCAACCCAAGTGCAAAAAAGTGAGTGGATGAAGAGGGAAACACTAGACAGGTAAACCAGCATGACCGGCTGTGAGTTAGCCATGTAAGGAACTAGCCATAAGTTACCTGCTGGAGTCAAAGTCCAGAAAGAAAGACCTGTGTACCTTGTAGTAAGGTTTGCCATGTTATGTGGACAGTGGGGTTTATAAGGTGCATTCACTCGAACCACATTCTGAGGTGAACCAAAAACGTGATCACATCGAAATCCATGTGTAATCGCTAATCTGTCCTATTGCATCCTGAACAACAGTACAGGACATGCCTACTCAACTTATCAAGTTTTTGACTACACCAGTTACGTCTGGCTTTCAAAAAAATTAACCACACTATGGAAACAATGTAAAGTGTGACTGAATTGACTGAATTCAGAACAATTCAGACCGAAACTTTACATTTGGGCTTGGATTGAAATGTAAGTATATTTGGGAGAGCTTTTCATAAATCCAAATCCAAACACTATGTATGTAAACAGATGTAAACAGGGCTAAACTTAAGGCAGGAGATGAACAGGGCAGAACTGAAAGCCAATATTTTTTATTAGTTGTGCTGTTTAATATCATTGTAACGCAGTATTACCATCATCAAACAGATTTCATTTACACCACACTGTGGACAAAACCGTCCAAACCAAGTCCATTAACTGTATTCAATTAATGGATGTTCTATTGTATCTTATATTCTATTCAAACTCTGTGAATGATTTGAAGCTTTTTGCTTTCACTCATAACCTTCCACCTGCACGTGTGTTTGGATGGGCACGCATGAAAAATAAAGCGCCTCAATAAATGAGAAAGAACTGATAAAACAATGAGATGTGGAAGCACGACAGAGATGGAGCAGAAGTGAGATGGCGCGAGAGTGAGCGCGACAGAACAGTAAAGAGTCGTGGCATGCTCTCATTTGTGCTAATAGATCTTCTCTTGGAAAACAGCCTGGCTTTGTTGACAGCCAAAAAGCACCATCTGCAATTTATCCATCTCTCTCTCCGTCACCTGCTATTACTCATCGGCCCCACTGCCTTTACTAGATCAGTGGCATCTCCATAACAATTATACGAGACAAAGCCGGTCCATCACAGAAATATCTGCAGATTCACCCATGTCCCCGCAGACAGCTGCCCTTTATAATTAAAGAAACTGTTCGGTTTATGCGTTAAACAAAAACCGAAGCTGATAAGGTGTGACTGCATTTCGATCAACATCTTTCATCGGAATTTGCTAACCTTTCGAGTATTTAAACACTGTGAAACTTCGTAATGACAATGTTTTGCTCGGCTGTATACAGCAAACTGAACACGAAAATACACACACAAACAAACACACAACTTGTAAGGGTTCAAACGAGAGTTAAGGTCAAATTTGTGTTATTATTCTTTGAAACGCTCTTAAAACCTTGCCCCAGGGTTGTGCTGTGAAAACTTCACTGATGTGAAATTGAGATTGATTGTTCATTGATTTTTACTGTAGGCGTCATGTTAAACCCTACAAAAACCCTGCTTTATGGCATTAGAGCTTTGCTGTTAAACATTAAGCGAGGGCTAAAACTTCAAAGGCTTTTTGGCCACAAATAGTAAACTTTAACCGAACGGTTTCTCTTTCTGAAAATGACAAACCTGTACAGCCCTTATCGAATGCTGCAGAAACAAGAGAAACACCATTAGAATATTAGGATCGAGGTCTACAATGTCTACAATTAAACACAGCTGGTAAAGAACCATCCACTTCAATAAGAGGAGTCTGTCTGAATGACGTCCAGTTTTAAAGTTTTGTTTTATTAAGTTTTGTTATGTTAAGTTTTAAAGAACTCATAAATATAAAATGATGCTGGAGATATTCTATGAACAGTTTCCTTACAAAACTTAAGAACAACCAATGAAATAGCCTTATTCTAATACACCTTAATGAGTTAAGTGTATTAAAATAAAACCTGGCATTGCCTAACGTACAAACTTACAAAATCTTCACAAATGATTTGCTGCAGAAGGTTTGCAAATGAAGCAATCGTTCACAAACCAGTGAATTAATTAGAGCCGATCATAACTGGAAATGAGGTCTTGAACCAGAGTGGGAAACTTGCCCAGTCTGACACAGAAAGAAAACTTTTCAGACAGCAAAGAAACCAATAAAAATTAGATGGCAAGAAATCAAATCCTTAAATGTCTTCGTAGTCTGAAGGAGTTTTCCCTGGAGATGTGCTTTCAGTACGTTTGTTTAAGGGTACATTTAAGGTAATCCACTAGCAATCGCTTCATTTGTGACCTCTAAAAACCCACCTGCTTGTTTTTCCTAAGGAACATCATAGCAATGACCTGATTAGCTCTTTAGAACATGGATTATGAAATCATAATCTCGATCAGTCATTCCACAAAGACCTCCTGATTGACTGCTCGCTTTGAAAGGACATGTCACTCTCATTGGCTCAGAACAGAGTTTGACATTGATCTGTTATTGTTACCGAATATTAAGAGCAGGTCCATTTAATTACACTCAGATGATGTAATGCAAAAACAGGCGTGCGGGGCCTACACACAATGAAATCTGTCAAACAACAGAAACAAGTGTCGACTCTCTCGGATTCTTCATACAGTAACATGAACATAATGTTTAAAATACTTTTTATTTAATTTAAATCAAATTACAATAGCAGATGCATTGGTATCGGCATTCATATCGGTCGACAGAAAAACACAAAGCACATTTTGGCTTTTGAAATGGCTTAAAGATGTTGTAATCACCATCAGTTCAGTCATCATTATATTCATAAACCGATTTACAATATTTTTTATCAATAATCAGTGTTAAATTAGCAATAATACCATGCATTCTGTGTTATATAGATTTCATAATTTTCCTTTCATCATTTTTCTTTTTTACGTGTAAAACTGCTTAACAACAATGTAAAAAGCTCTATATAAATACATTTGAACTGATAAACAAACTAAAATCACTGACACATACTGAACATTAAACACTCTAATGCACAAATGAATAACACATATAATAAAAAAAAACAATTACGATCACTTGCACTGCAGTTCAAGCAAGAAATGCCTCATTCCTTCCCCCCTATGGTAAAATCAACAGTGTTTTAGTGTTTTCTTAACTGGCTTGTAATGTTTCTTTTAATTAGCATTTTTCACCAATATGCATCTTCATCCTTAAAAGATGCTGTAGTTGTTACCATGGTGACATGGCTACAGGTAATCTTTTCAATTATCATATTAAACTAAATGTTCAATAAATGGTACAATTTTGGGGATTTATTTCCAGTTCACTGATAAATCTCAGCCTAGATTGATAAACAAGTTTGTCGGCTTTGATATCACCAGCTAACCAGCAAAACTCTGCATTGATCTGTTACATCACACCGTGCTGCTGCATGTCTCTGAGCAGTGTGTGTACCTCCCAAACAATTTGTGTGAACTAATAAACACCACGAGAGCCTCGCAGCTGAACTTGAAAAGCAAAGGTGAGAATTGGTTCTCTTGTGAGCATGTGACGAATGAAGTGGAAAAAGAGCCTCTGCGTTCAGTCACAAATACTCTCGGACGTTTGCAAGACTCTCATTATTTGCAAAAATATTTTTGCAGACTGATCAGAGCTGCTTTTCTGCAAGACTGGAGAGGAGACAGATGCATCCTTACAGCCACCTCTCTCTCTCTCATCACTGTGTCCTCTCTCACCAATCTCTCCTGACCAATTTGTGTCATGCCTGATTCTGCCCTATTCATTAAGGCAAGTAATAAAGCCCTGAAGCGTAATTAGATCATAAAGAAGGACGTCCAGCTTTAAAACGTCTATAGTTCAAAGCCAATTGTTACCTTATTGACATGCTTAATATCTATAACCAACCAAATAATCATTAAGAAAATGATCATCAATTAAAGCCACTGGAAAATGATCGCTAGACAGACAGCGCGACCGCCAGGCTGCAGATAAATAGCTCTGTTTCTCTCTCTCTTGGTTGCACAGTCTTAAACCCATGTCATGGGCTGTGGGCCAGCCAGACTGCTTTTCTATTGGGGCAGGTAGTATGACCTTTAATTAATATTAAAGAGGATGAAACCCATGGTTCTCTTTGCCTGAAGTTTTGCTGATGCCCTTGAAAAGAAAACCTGCTTCATAACACGTGGCTCTATCGCAGAGATAAAAAGTTTTATCATAACCTCTTCATTTTTCATAATAATAGATACTCCCAGAAAAACCAAAGCATGCATTCAGCACAGCAGTAATATAATATACACTAAAACCATAAATTTAGTCTGTCTATAGCTGACTAAAACAGATGCAGATATTAACAGTCATTATAAGGCCCATAGGTGTTTTTTTACTATAAAAACGAATACAAATCTGAGCGAGACCAGAAAGAAGTTCAATCAAAAAGTTAGGGTGCGATCTGGGTCATTTCCATAGTGAGTATTAAAAAAATCGTACTATCCTACATCATACCCAAGGACATTTACTTATAACTAATCACCCCAAAAAAAAAATACTAGAAAGTTCCAAATTGAACCACTATTGCTGGGAACACATTTATTTATGCTATTTTATGCTATCACTGTCTTCCATCCATTGAGAAAGTTAAGTCACAATTCATGTGTTTTAATTGTGGTAAATGACAATTTAAGTGGCATGCTCCTTCCAAGGCTTGTATAAGGAAGCCTCTGCACTCGGTGGTCATCTCTGCAATGCCTCTGGGCAACTATTTTAATCATACAAGACCAAGTTCTATCTGCCTGAATGGGGGACAACAGATATTTCTAAAATCGCTAGCTAAGGTCACAATAAAACACTATATTTCAGACTTGTTACTAAACCCAACAAGAATTGTATCACAAATTCTTCTTAAGCTCAGATACCTCACAACATTCTGTACAGAGCCCCTCCCCCAGAGAATCGCTTGTGTTTAGCGATTGACAATTGGTTCTTTCTACTAGTAGGCGGGACTTCCTTCGCTAGAGCTGCCAAACTGAGCATTGCCAATTTTCCTCGTTCATAGTAAAAGAACTGTGGCATCTTGTTAATTCTATAATCTTTGTTTCAGCTCATATTTATGCTGTTCGGCCAACTTACTGGCTTGTGCACCTGGTGCAAAGTGGCACTGTTTTAACTTTGCCATCAACACTAAGCCCACTGTTTACCAGCTTTGTGGGAATGTTCTGTTCTATGAAATGTAACTTTTACAACTGTACTAAATGATTGCATGATGACAGGTGACAGGCATGTGACACTAAAGCAATACTGCTCCGTCTTATAGTGAGTGTGTGTTTGTGTGTGATAGCTCTTTAAGGCTATGACATCACACTGTGAAATGTCAATGCCCCCTCCATCAGTTTTAAAGAAAACATTTCACCTTCTCTACACTGACATTTACTGCAGACATCTGTCATTTATTCACCAGACATGGTGAAGGGCCACTTTAGCACCTGTGTGTGTACAGACTGTATATACACATATGATGTGTGTTTACAGGTATGTGGTGTATTTGTCCATCAATGGCATTAAAAACATCATCTGGTCTTCATGTTGATAATTCTGGTTTGTTAAACTGGGTTGGGTAAGACTTCCTTCTAAGCAACTACCCGCTAATTTGTCCACCTTGATTAAACCATCCCATCGTCTTAATGATCATTTGATAGAGCACAGCAGAAGCATGTAACCTTTATAATTAGTATATTTGCTCCTCTTCAGGCACTCCGATATGAAATTGGATGAGACTGCATGTTAGACAAAATTGAATAACTCAGGACGACATGGTGTCATTATTCTTAATCACGCCTGTTCCGTCTTGTTCGTTTCATTTGTCATTCCGCCGCGAGTTTCCAGTTACCGGGCCGAACAGCAGGAGAGCAGTTTTCTCAATAAGACAAATCATAAAACATAAGGGCATACAAGGGCGATGCCCACAGCCAGACCTGTGTGTGCTGCTCACTGGAGAGCAGAGATAAAGCCTTTTAATTGAACTTTTTAATATTCCTCCCCGCTGTTTAATTTCCAGCTCTGAGAAACCAGGCAGTTGAGATGTCATTCTCCAAAAAGACATAATATTTCATCCACAAAGACAACAGATGCCTTGTTTTCTGAAGATTGATCTATTGTACCACGCGGCAAAGCAATAATCTCTGGCAGAGAGCTACGACTGTTACAGCCTGAATGAAAAATGAACCAGAGATGTAGGACAATTCTGGAATTTCACACCCAGGTTGGAAGATAACCACCTACATGAATGCGGACCCACCCACATGTCCACAACACAATGACTTTTTTCATGTAATGCAATAAATGCAAAACACCATTATCAAGACCTTCTGCATCAGACAACAGTCGTCTGATGCACCTGCTCCATATAATCGCTTAACACATGCACGCTTGCGCCGTCATCGCTGCAATAAATCAAACCAGACAGAAAAACAGAACGCTTCTTTCAGTGTTAAACTATAAATAATAAGCCATGATCAATTTTTCAGATATATCATCTCGATCAAAACCGTCATCAGAATCATATATCATATATCTTCAGAAGGGTATCAAAAGGCCAATTTTTGCTTTGAGGACGATGTCTGAACTGCCCACTGTTCTTAGGAATAAAGTATTATATAGTGTCAGATCTCATGATTGGCCAACTAATGGCAGCCACAATAAACCAACAATAATGTTGATGTTTTTGTCTTCAAAACACTATGGGTAAAATATTATGCCAAGTAATTCTTTGCATTAATTGCAATAATGCATCACCGGACTGACTCCCTATAAGATGAGATAAACAGTAGAATCACTACGAACAAAAAAAACAATGACAATTTTCATTTTTGGATAAACTACTCCTTTTAAAAAATCACTTTTGTGCTTTGCTTTTGTTCATGAAACAGAAATGTTTCCATGGTGGGATGATTATTTTCTCACCTAAGCACAATTAACAACAATAATACACGCATGACAGTCTAAACACAAACACTAAATTCTGTTGTATGTGAGATGTTGGAAGCACATACCATGTTCTGAGAGCACTAACAGATCTTCAGACATTGTCCTTCATCACGAGCGACTGATTTGAAGCTGAGGCTAAAACAGGAACAATGCAAATGTGACTGCGAAGATACCCGGGCAGATGATGACAATGAGACGTTTTCTGGAATTTTCTGAGTAAAGGCGCACTGAAGGAAATCAAAGGCAAGCGCTGTGATTTGTGTTGAGCACTGTTGCTTTTTAGATATTCCCTCGTTTGATCTCACAGCCAAAATCAATGTAGTGGAGAATATTTGCATAATGGAAGTTCTAAACATGTCCTCTGCTTTCAGCTCTTGTCTTTCAATAAGTCAGCTGGGACAAAAAGCTCGCAGAGGAGAAGTCTGCAGAGCGATGCGGCTTCCTCGGTAACAATCATGCAAACAGAAAGTTGCCCCTCAAAATGGCAATAAATAACCACTAGTTACACGCCTCCGAATGCAATAAGAGAAACCCTGAAAAGTCCCTGTTAGTTTCATTTCTGTCTGCACCTTCTCAGGCGGAATCAAAAACATGACCTTGATGAATGATTGGCGCAAAAATGGCGCGCGCGTCGTCCAGGCTCTTTCCTGATCAAGACTATATCGGGACGAAAAGCAGAAAATACATCTTCAGAAGCAATTATTTTTTTTGTGGAGCGCTTCCTCAAACTTTTCAATCATTTCAAATTAAAAGATAAAAGCTTTTTTGAGGGTACTTGAGGGCAGAAACAAACAGATAATTTGAACCTGTGGAGTGGAGCTCTGCAGTGAGGCGAATGCTAATGGTGGAGGCCCATCTGCCCACATTACGCATTATTGGATTTAATTCTTTAGATGAATATAGCTTTGGATCATTGCAGTCATAACTCTTGTTTATTTCCATACATCAATTAAGACAGACGCAAAAGAGATCAACCTCCCTGATTATCAATGTCAAGTCCATCCACTAAAATGGAATACATGCATTTCAGACGCTAAAATTATTAGCGACCTAAAGATCATGACATTGGCCGGCGCAGAGCACTCATTCCTGCGATTATCTTAAAGACACAATGGTTAATTCCTGAGACCCTATTTGACTGCTGAAAATCTGCCACAACCAAACGAAGAAAGGCAGGAGAAAAGAGGAGGAAGTATGGCAGCTCTATCTTAGATGTGCAGACATCTGCTGCACTTACCACTCAGTCTGCTCTAAACTGCTTTGAATAACTGTTGTCAGAGCTAATTGGCTCATAAGGGCCTCTTATTCTGAAGATGGACATGTTTGTAAGATTCGATGACGCAAAACTCATGTATTCATTTGGCTGACAAGGCTTCCAATATATATAAAATAAAACACAGTATATAATCCATATATATACACACACACACACATATATATACAGAACATATTTATGACCGTGTGTACTCAATGACTTGCATCAGCCAGGGGTTAATGATGAGGGTGATAACTGGCCATCTTGAAGTTATTGGCATACACACACCCACACACACCTTCAAAGGAAGTGCATTATGGATTATTTTCTTTTATAACCTACCTCTCGTCGTCTGGAGGCCCAGCAGGTCTGTTTGATCTTCCACACCACTGCAGCTACCAGCAACAGAGACAGAAAACAGCTGTGGACAGAAAGAAGTGATGTTGTGAAAGGTCTGGACCAATACTTTTTTTTATCACCACATCTCAGAAAAACAGTAAAGTCATCAAAACTAGGAAGAAACACAAATGCATGAATGAGCATTATGTAGTCGAGGTTATACATATCAAAATACTTCTCCTTTTGCCTAGATAACAGTTCTGCAACTTCGTGAGGTGCCACGTGGGATGGTTTTAAACAATAATAAATTAAGTTTCCATATTTCTTGTTTTACAGTTCTTAATCCAATGACAAAGCTTTACAAGTTTGATACCTGTTTTCAGAATATTTTAATTGATGGTAAACAACTATAACATTTAAATGATGACTCAATTATGACTGAAGATTGGCTAAATTATGACTGAAGTTATGACTAAAATATATCTGAAATTATGAGTAAAATATGACTGAAATGTAATTTAACGAAAATACTCATTTAAAGAACCGTTGTATGAAAGCGCAGTCAAACCGGCAACGTGCTAGTATTCAGTACAACAGAACTGGGCTATTAACATCTCGTGCTTAATAGCCCAACAAATGCTGCACCACTAACGGTTTCGTAGAATGCGAGTCCTGAGCTGCAAAACGACTCACTGACTCGAACATAAAATGCTTGTTGCAGGACTGTCCACCAGGAACCAATCCTGAGGTCACCGTTTTGTCACACCTCAAAGATTTTACAGTGAATTTATAGTAAATTTGTCCTAGTGTTCATACACCGCAATCCTCAGAAGTGGGATTTCCTTTAACCGACAATTTTGAAAGTCTCAGGCCTTGCTGTGGTCAACCTGAGAAATCTGATCATCTCAGTCGAATGTTGGGTCTGGCGATCTCCTTCACACGGCAAATCTTAAAAGCGTGCCAACAGTGAAGTCACACATTCTATGGAAATTGCTTTTGCTGACTGTATTTGCTGAGATATGTGAGCATTTGTAAACATCTCCATGTGAAATTAATTCACAGTTCACACAGATGCGAGGAGAAAAAAAAGACGCAGGAAAAATGAATGATGAAATTCCTTTAATGCTTTCAAACGCACGGCATCTTGGGCTCGTTTGAAGATAATGGCAAATTGGAGACGAATGGGGAAGAGGGAAAACTTGAATGGCTCGATTAAGTAGCGGTGAGGGAGAAATCCCCCTTAGATCTGGGCCTTTCATCCTGTGAATTGTAAGCAGTAAACAGGACTTAATCCCCTCTGCAGTTCCACCTGGAATCCAAATTAATACAAAAAAATAAAGCAATTAAAGGTTCTAGCCCCTTGTGTGGCGGTATAAGTAAATATGTGGGTAAATGAGCACAGCAACCACTTAATGCAGAGGACAGTATGAAAGATCGGCAGTGAACTAAACAGTGCAAACAACCGCTAACCTGTGATAAAAAGGTCCAAGCCTTGGTGCTTCAGGATAAACAGACATGTCATAAGATTTAAACCTTTCTGAATAAATGAACCGCCCTGATGTTACACAATATTTACAGTGGACTGTATCCCACTTACAGGAGCAGACGAGAGCCAGAGCAACAAACTGAAGATTAAACTGTAGACTAAAGTGTTATTCAGCTAATTAGTGGCAATTAGGCAGATAAGCTGCCTTGTATTGAACCCATTTGCTCAGTTACTTAAGAAAAGCCCTTAGAAGCTCGAGGGCAAGAGAAACCGATTCACAACAACAGGAGGGTATCTTCACAAATGACTCATTTTTTTCTCCTCGTCTTAGGGATATTCCTTCAAGAAAAACAATTCTGCAAAAAAGATCATTTAAATAAATTAAACTAAGGAAAGACGAGACCGTGGAGAAAATGATATCCATTCCGCTGTGTCACCCGTGCGGCTAAATTTTAATTGGTTATATATTGGTAGCTTTACAACTTACCCCATTTTACAAATCTCTGGGTCTCCAAATCCAAATGAAGGCCACTGACATCATCAAGAGTATACGAGGCAAAATGACACTGTCGTCACTACGGTGTTTTGATTTTCTGTCATTAGTCTTCCCGGCATCCCAGGAACAAGAGCTCAACACTCCTCTTACGGTCACTGTTTAGTCAAACTCTTAGTCAGAACACTTTGCTGCCTCACTGAGCTCAAGAGCAAATGGCTAGGAAATGAAATAATTTGAGGGATGTTTTGGTGATTTCATAGATGGTGACATGAAGAGACACAGCCCCATCTCATTTTAATGAAGTAATCTATGCGCACAATGGCAAAAAAAAACCCGCGACCACCGCGACCCTCTACGATGCTATTTACCACAGAGGGATGTACTTGTTTTTTCAACCCTGAAGACTGAATAACATGTCCCAGGCATTAAATGAAAGCAAATGGATTCCAGGAATTAAACCAAATGCATTATCTTGCATTTAACAAAGAGACTGTTAAAAATCCATTCACTGGGTTTGCCCATCACGTTAACTGCCCTAATTTTAGGTTGCCCACTGACAGGTTCTTCATCAACAACACATTTCCAGAGAAGCCACACGTTAACAGCCCTGCAAAGCTCTTTTTACAATGACAAGTGCTTTTTAAAATGTAATAGTCAGAAAGTTAAAGGGACAGTTCACCAAAAAAAATGGCGATTAATATTGTTGTTATTGTTGCCATTTTATAAAAGCAACATGCCACTCGCATTCATATTAATGTATACTATACTAACCAGGTGCATTATTATGGAATGTGTGGTTACAGGTGTGAGTTTATAGTTTACGATGGGTTTGAACGCAGATCATCCAATCAGAATTCAGTCAGAACCATCTGGTTTAATAAATCAGGTTAACACATTCAGGAGGTGGGATGGCTTATCAGCAGCATTTTCTTCCATTTCCACTTTAAATGTGTAATATTTCAGTGACGCAGTTCATAATTCCGGGGAAGATGTGAGGAGAGATGTACACTGTTTGGACCATCTCTCTAGCTGTACTGATAATAGAACAGAGTCCGCCTGAGGCTAGTCCTGATTCCAGCTGTCACGAGTTTGGCTATCTCAATCACTGGGAATAAAGCAGAAATCACATCGGTGAAATCAGGGACATTTTTCATTGGGTGACGCCACTGGACTGACAACCCTCAATCCTGCCTAAAGCTTACAGGCGTTAATGCCAAATGCCAATGAAGTAAGGAAAGAGAGGCTATTTTCGGGCAAAACGAACACTGCGGATGAAAACTTTGAAAAACAAATCATTGTCTGACGGTTTATCCCATTTGACAGTTGCACCACACCTTGTCATGGCGCATTTTCCATAGCGATTCACGAGGTTAAAACAAGTAATCTGCCAAATACGCATTCAGCGAAGCATTTGAAATCAACTGTATGCTTCTGCTCACCTATCGCTTACGGATGTCAAAGGAAGGCGCGTCGAAGCTGGGGCAATTTTCTGTACGATGTGTGAGCGACATGCACACAGCAGCGTGCGAACTTGCCAACATGACAAGAAAGGTTTTCAACGTCTGACGGTTTTTCATTCACCCGAAAACACTGTCAGTTTTTCTTCTTTCTTCGCTTATATTCATATAAATGGTGTCAGTGAAAGGACGGAATGAGAAAGGCCTGGAAAACCACATTCAAGCTGAAAGCTGGTATTTTGCATCCAGCCTGCCGATGCAACAACGACTTACAGTAAATTACCGTAATAAAATGCCAAGCTTCTATATCAAATATTTTCTGGTTTCTTTAAAGTAAGGTCATAATGCCATCACCGCCAGTGCAGATGGCAGCAAATACGAACTGGATAACGCAATTGTTGTGAGCACAAGTTGACCTTGTGTCTAAGTGCATCAGTGTATGACTCAAGCTTCCAGAGGGGCTGTCTGATCCGGGACAATGATCCGATGACATACACCAGAGGGCGCGGCAGCACCTGCAGACCGTTTCTCTGACCATTCTCAGAGAAACACCGTTTATAGATTTACAAAGACGTAATGAGAACAGGTGGGCATTGAATGACAAATCAAGAAATTACTAGGGAATTAACAAATCAGCATGACAGATCCACCTTTTCGCAATGACACGATGTGGCGATGCGCTGAGAAAGGAGCAGAGCAGTTCGGCATGAAGCACAGCACAAAGACATGTTGTGTAAACCATCAACAGATAGTTCAGCTTTGGCTTTTGTTTCATGTGCTATTGTTTTATAAAAAACTCTAAATGTTCGTTATTTCAATCAATTTTCTAGGAACAAATGCAAAACTAAAAGAAATGAAAAAATAAAAAATAAAATTCATATTTTTTTGTTTACTATTTTCGTCATTATAATACTGAATAACCTCAGAGGCAATATGGCCTCTTCCTTCTGGCCTAACCTGCTCTCATAGCACTACCTCACTAATCCAAAGGGACAAGGCATGAAACACACTGGATGTAGAGGAATCCAGCCCAGGCTAATTAATTTTTGCTTTCACAGTCCAGAACTGTGGCGTCCCATCACTCCACTCGAATGGAGAGGAGAAGAACCTTGTACTCACCTGAAAAACGTCACAAAGAACTGCACCAGGTCCATGATGCTGTTGTGCTGCGAGAAGGCGATCTGTGAGGGGAAAGAGTCAAAGAGAGATGAATGAACAGGTGACATGTTACCAAAGGAGAGATCCTAACATGAAAGGGTGTGATGAGACCTCTGCCTGCGGTTAGGGTGCATCACCACAGATAGTGTCATAACAAAGCTCCAGGGTCCATCATGTGCACTGCTTTACTTTTTCTCGGCCCCTTTAATTGTTAAACAGAGGCTGTTCTGTGGTTACCTGAACCTATATCCCTCAGGCTGATAACATATATGCCAACTGTTTTTCTTCTGGGCTTGTGGTCCGCATTAGCCCTGTACGCTCAGGTGTAACATAGCTAAGATGAGAGGGTGATGACGCTAGGGGATATACAGTAAGTCTCTAATTGTGCATGTTCAAATGGGCTTGACATGTGCACAAATAGTCTGGATTAGATTTCCATTCACTGAATGAGACTGTAAGAACATACATCAGCAGCTAATGTAAAGTTGTAGGAATTCCATTACATTATATAAAAACAACCGACAACAAAACTCTTTCCTCAGAACTAGTTTCACTTTGTACATTTAAAAAAAAAAAAAATGTTTAACTGGTTCTAAACTCATGTAGTTTACCAACCAAAGGTGTACTTCATTACACTACAATCTTAAAAATAAAGGTTTCTAAAATGAACCTTGGGCTGTATGGTTCCATAAAGAACCTTTAACAACCATAGAACCGTTCTGTTATACAGAAGTTTTTTTTACAGCTTTATTTTTTAAAGTGTAACTATAATGGCTCCACAACAATATTTTTGAAAAATATATCTTTTTTTCTAATCTGGACCCTAACATCTTTTGTAAAAAAAATTTAAGTTTAAAAAAATTTAATAAGTTTAAGTATCCAAATAATTTTTAAGGGAACCACTGTATGTTTGTGCTGCTCATGTCTGGCAGTCTCACCTTATTTATAGTTATTATTTTGGTTGCTAACTCAAGCTAAGTTTAAGAAGTTTTATCCAGAGATTTCATATCGATATGTGACATGACTGAGCAGATAGACTAATAAGTTCTCAGTCAAGCTTCAGAACACACACTGTCTGAATAAGACATTGTGGGTTCGGTGGTGAGAACTGCAGGGCCATTAACTCGCCATCAGCACACCTCTGAAAAGTTGTTCAAGCGCCGTGCCAGAGAGTGCTGCCACGGTATCCCATGAGGCTATTTACTCCAATAAATAGCCAATGAAAATAAAGGGATTAATGTTCTAAATGTACGCATTTGTAAGTCACCCTGACTCACCGGATGAATAATGCAACAATGGCAAAGCAGGACAGGTCATTTGGAGAACCCATTCATTTCATTAGGCTGTTGTCACGGGAACAAGGCAGAGGCTAAAGGCAGGGCTGGAGAAAGCTTTAACACTCCATTAGGGCTAAACCATTTCTGCCCCTAGAAGGCAGGCGAGCAAGATGCTGAGACTGAAAAGAGTCTGTTCGGTTAAGTCATCGCTTTCCAGTGACACAAAACACTTGCTGTGATTGGATAACGCTGTGCTTTAAGTTTCTATACGTGTAAAATATAATTATACTATAATTCGACTGCAATATAGTAATCAGGGCTTTTCACTCTTGAAATTGTTATCCCCAGGTTATTCTACAGCCCAGGTAAACAGAAGCCTGAGTTATCCTTTTCACATTTCTGATACCTTACCAGGGGTTAGGAGTTAACCTTGGGTATTCATGAGCTAACGTTTCACACAATATACTCCTAAACCCTGGGTTAACGTTTGTTTGCATATTTGCTGTGTCAACAGTCATGACTGGATATAGCGCTCAGCTTGAAATAATGCTTGCCTCACTTGTCGGCCTGTTTGGCTATGTTACACATCACAATACATATGTTGCTCCTATTCAAGTGTTTTCCATCACTGTTTGACATTATTTTTACTTTTCCCCTCATAAGTGATGATTGTTTGCACAGCCCAAAACAGCCTAAAACAAAAGATATTGATGTAAAACGGCATAAAAACAAGCTTTAGGTCTTCCGCAACAAAAACACCACTTCAGCTACTGTACATGGTTCTCCCGGCATCACACATGCTGCTACTCCAGTAGTTTCTAAGGTTATAGGTTTGAAATGTTTACATTAAACTATTTCTTATGTCTCTACATCACCTTTCAAACTCAAATAAGAGTGTAATTATATGTATTTTCTTATTTTAAAAAAAAGTGACACTACAAGTTGCTTTGTCAAAAACTCATTTGCCAATAAAACAACTGTGAACAGTACAGTAAACAAGGCTAGATATCCTAGCCGAATAAACACGCCATTTACCATAGATTGTATTTTTATTAATTATCATTCGTTTGATAGCTGTATAATTTGACATAACTTTAACTAGCCTGTGTAGTTATTGCTCATCATGCAGTAGAATGAATAACCACTAACAAGCATGTGAGATCTGGCCGGGACTGTCAGAAACATTTTTCTAATGAGCATTTAATACACAGAAAAAAACAGAGAGAGCGAGAGACACAGAGAGAGAGAGAGAGAGAGAAAGAGAGACCACTGAGTAGCTCTTTTGCTTTATCTTCATTATTATGTGCAAAGTTCTATGATTATAAACAGATTGTTTACAAAACCATATTGTATCATGTCCCTGACATGACAGATGTAAAATGAGGACAGAGAAGATAGCAGGAAGATTAATGGCAAAACAATAATAGTTATTATTCAATAGAGTTACAGAATGTGGGGTTTTATGCAGATGACACATTTAAACAGATCTGCGGCATACACTTACATTATAAGTGTCATTAAAACAACCCGCTGAACATAATTACACAAAAACTCAGTCATTTTGAAAAGAAACCGTGTTACCTTTAACAGCTCGACAGCCCCAATTTAAATATTTTCAATTGTATGTGCCATCAAATGACACAATGAATACCATTAAGTAACATTTGAAAACTAAATAAAAAGGCTTGCTCAGATACGCCTGAAGTGGATTTTTTGTGCCGCTCATAAGAACCGACCTCAGGTCGACCCAGTGATCAGACACTGAGACAGTTAAGCATTAGTAATGTTTTGCCAGACTGGGTTTCCAGCACAACGAGAGCACTTCACTTCATATGCAATATGTAATGTTTTTAGAGGGGTCGGGGGTCCTCATATGTGCACGTCGGAGCCTGCATTTTTAGACCCAATTTCCCCGGTAAGCTAATAAATGCTGATCGCACTCTCTGATCATAAACATCAGAGGAGAGCACGCTCACCGTGTCACGGGGTGCATTTGATTTAATGATGCATCGCCATGGTGAATAAGTGACTGCTTTTGGGAAATCTAATACGAAACTATTACTGCTTGAACTCGGCTCAGTTGAGATGAAGGTCTGAGGAGCGAACATAAATAAATGAACCTTATCAGAGGAACTCATCTCGTATATGATAGAAGAACAGAGCAACGAATGCAGATCAATATTAGGTGGTATTCTCGCAGTTGAAGATAGTCTCATCAACCAATGACGCGTGGTATCTGAGCGTCTCGGTGCACAGCTGGCGAACGGTAATGAACGTCAGAAAGGTTGAGAGGATTTGTGTTGGTTATCTTTATAAACCATATGGATATCGACCAGATGAAATCCTCCTTTATTGTGGTGGATTTTTTTTAATAAATAGCTTCACTGGGCATTGAAAACGTGTTCAAAAATGAGCCTTCTAAAAGGGTCCTGTGAGCGCTTATCATTATTCAGTGCAATATTTTTTATTACCAGTATATATAGTTATTACATTTTTCTTCAGAGACTGATCACTTAGGAACATTACATTACCCAGTGTGCACTTTGACCTGTGTTACAAAACAACTGATAACTGGTTACACTAAACCATACTTATGAAACTGGTAATTTATATTACGGATTCACATTCGGATTCGCAGTAACTATTATTTGTGCATTATTTTGGAGTTATGGCATATATATTTTGTTTACCAATCAGACTTCTCTCATCATTGTTTTATTTGTAATAAAAAAACTATTTTCTTGTACTTTATAAAAAAAAACAAAGCTTCTTGTGTTATACTGTATCATGTATCACATGGATATTTTCAAATGAAAATAGTGATTTGAAATGTAAATTACTTTATTTTGAGGGAAAGAAAGGGTTCATAAAGGGATAGTCAAGACATGAAATTAGCTATTGTTTTCAAACCAGGACATTAATTAGCTAAATTATCCATGCATAAAAACTGCTGCCTGTGACAATGGTAAATTACAGAGTTTAAGAGTCATTACAAAAAAAGTTGGTTTAGAACGTTACGTCTGTCCAATCAAAATCAAGTATTTAAGAGCTGTGTAACATATATTACCACATATTTGGAATGACCAACTGTGCACCTTCCATCACACTACCTGAGAAGAGCAATGCAATGGTCAGGTTACACCTGCCTGTTTTATTATGGTGTTTATATGTCATAATATGTCTGAGTGATGGGGTTTCTCACTGGAGGTATTATCTTGTTAAAACAGTCGCAGCGAAAGTGTGAGTTCATTGTGCCAGATCACATCTCTGTCTGATCCAAAGAGCTGGGGAACTAACTCTCCCACCACATGGCCCTGATTTAGGCCATTCATACACCCATACTGCTACTGACATAATGCTGTGCTGATGTCATTATGCTCTGAGCAGCGTTCAGAGGACAGACAGGGAAAGACTGTCAGGGTGGATGAACTTCTGCAGCGGTTGCTTCCCTGAGGCTTTAGCAGGAGACTCAAGTCTCAATAGTCACATAGCGCTACAGTGGTTTTCACATATTGGTGACTTGTCATTTAGCAAATGTATTTCATGCTAAATTAATTAAGTGTAGAGCCTGTTTCCCTGCGGTCAAGTGCCAGAGGTGTGAAAGTTCCCACACCCTTTATCCTCTGATACGGGGCCAGAGCTGGTGCTCAATACGGCCCTTTAAAACCCCACAAAAGCTCCTTAAATCTGCTGGTATCGAACCAGGAAGCAGTAAGGTCAGGGGGTGTCACAAAATCCCTCACCAAGTTTAGTTTAAAAAACAATAACTTAAAATGCAAAAAAACAAGATAGTACAAAACTAGCGATAATAATTAATTAAAATATTTTCCATGAGTTACATCATCGTCAGTTTGGCATTTTGGCAAGACAATGAATTAAATTACATAGCAATATTTAAAATAATGAACATGGCAGAGACATGATTTTAACGATTACAGGTATATCTGTCTGTTTTAAATGTAGACAAGTAGAGGCTAAAAGTTTAATCCTGTGTTTGATCCTGTCGTTTGTTTTCCTTCTCAAACTAAGCTACCTGTGCAACTGTGCACATTTCTCGTCCCTTTTGATTGCAAGCGATAACGACCGCAAACATTTTTTATAATAGGAGCGATGTACTGCAGTGTAAATTCAACAAATGTTTTTCTATGATAGATGGCATCAGTCTGCACATTACTCCAGACCTGTCATTTTATGTCCGTCGTCGAGGCATCTGGCAACGTAACACATTGCCACTTAGGAGCCGATTCAATTTTATGGATCATAAGAACTAAACTTGTCCAAATGCATGACTGAATAATGGATTTCCACATCAAGGAATGGTGGATCTTTCTAGAAACATTTGTTTTTGGGGACTTAAAAATGCGGCAGTCGTATCCATTTCACACAGGAGATGGATGTTTCCGGAAGACTTTTCTTGTTTTGCCTAACATACGCAAAACTGCTTAACAGCAGGTGAACAGTGTCTCCTAAAGTGCATTCAGTAGAACTGGTGACATGCTCTCACCTGTATTTTGATTGGCCATGAGAAGTTGCTAACGTATACATAGAAGGTGATGTTGGGGTTGCTGTGGAAACTGAATTTCTCACAAGAGAAGCTGTCTCTGTACTCTTTGATGTTGGTCTTGGACACAATGGGAATCTCTTCGCCGGAGATAGTTCCAGCTGTGAGGAGAAACAGAATGTGACAGATTAATCTGAATACAATGTAAACGGAATAGAACAAACACTTTGTAAATTCTCTTGAATAAGTCATTGACCATAAAAGGGGAGTTAATATTAGACTGTGATTGTGTACAAATGGATATAAATAGGATTTCAGTTGTCTGCAGTATTCAAAAGTTTATTAAACTCAAACTTGCGAATCTGCATATGTTTGATTAACAGAGATTCTAAATGTCACAGATTGATCTCTTGAATAACAATAGTGGAAAGAGCTACGATTTTAGTGGTTTGGCATAAATTATTTTTGTTAAAACAAAAGCCCTGAGGTGTGACATCATTTGCTTTTGCCTGCATTTATTACATGCTTAAACTCTTTCGCAGGCTCACAATCGAATGCTTTCGGACCAATTAAATGAGAGAACGAGAGTGGCGTGAATTCCAAATGCAGACAACAAACTAACGCAAACACACGCTCATTTAGCCGTCTGTTTGTATGTCTTTGTATGTCTCTGGAAAATACGTTTTCTATCATCTTCTCAGCAAAAGAATGTAATTTTCTATTCCAAACGTATGGGAAACATAGAATAAAACCATAATGTAAAAATTAGAACTAAAAAGAGAGGCAGCCTTTGTCCTGTTTTATCAGAAAGTTTTTTAAAGTCCTCCGCTGAAACCCTCTCACCAATCGTCATTCCATACCACCACTATGAAACAAAGCCCTCAAAATGACACCCCAAATGCCGCTACGTGGCAATGTTTATCTTAATTGAAATCGTTCAGGGCTCCTGAAGACGCTTCAGTCCCAGAATTCACAGCTGCGCACTAGACTATTGTCAGAAGCCCTTCTCAGGGGAGAGTGTCTTTAAACAGACAGACACCACTCCAAATTTTAATTGAGGGGAGCGAGGAGGTCGAGGAGGAGGAGGTGAACTGTTAAAGAAGAGCCAGAATGACAAAGTCACATTTAAAAATTGGCTGGTGACTATTTGGATGAAAAGGTAATTACAGAATTAAACAAAAGGGGAAAGGGTGATGACGACGTCCTTGAGCGTGTGTCGTAAAATACAAAACGCCCATGAACGGGCTGCGGTCAAATAGGAATGCGTTATTGCCAATGTGTTGAGAGCAACAGGATATTATGCGAATTATGCTTACATTTGTATGACCAATTGTAAACAAATATGCTAGCTTATCGAGTTGTTAGCTTATAAAGCCTATATGCTAGCTTTTACAGTAACAAAGTCAGAAAATATAAAAAAATAGTAAATCGTACCTGTTGACCCAACAGACCACGTGATGTTCAGATTAAAATTGTTTGATGCATTGATGGACATGTCCAAGTTCTTGCTGGTCTACAAATGGAAAAAGCCAGCAAAATAATTTACTGCAAAATAACAATTTTCAGTTGGTTTTATTACTATACCGCTTCCATACGACAATGTACATTAAAACATCCTACGTCTTGGAATAAATTCATGTTTAAATAACACTGTTTTTTTTCAAACTTTCAAACGAGCAGGTTAATGAAACATGCTAACTGAGTGATGAACCGAAACCATTTGTACGACCATCACTAGCATGACTGACCTGTTCAGGAGTGGCCATGAAGTTTATGGCAGTGTAGTGCTGGTCATCTTCTTGAAGCAGACTGAAGGTGAACTGGTAATCAATCAGCAGGTTATCTGTTCAGATCAAAACCTTATTATTAACCATCACGTTTTTATAAAACATTTATATTATTTTTATATATTTATATATGTCTTAGCAATGTTAATGCCCAAAAGCTTGTATTCAAAGGGATAGTTCACTCCAAAATAAATATTTTGTGTGAGCTAGCCCTTTAAATAAAACAATGAGTTTTGAACGTTCACTTCTATAATAAGAGAGCTACTTTAAAAAGCTACTTTCATCACCAGCCTCTTTAATTGTACTAAATGAATGCCTCTCTTTCTAAGTGTGTCATTGCTTTAATAAGTATGCACCCTGATCAAGCGCAATGTTTGAGACGTCTGCAAGCATTTGAGTTCCAGGCTTCTTAGATACATAAAAGAACCTGTTTATCTTCACCAGAACCTGACCAAAAGTTTCCAACTTTCTCATGTAAAACATTTTAGACGATTTTCTTTTATAGTACTGCTGTTGATGTGAGTAGGAGTTCTATTATTTTTCAAGGTCTTGGCACCCCATTAATGTGTCATTTCAACACAAAATAAGAAATTTGGATTATTTTCTTAACTCCTGAGCTGTTAAATGGCTGAATGTTGCCAGAGGCGTCATCCCGAGAACAGCTGTTTGTCTGAATCACAATATGGCCACATAAACATCTCTTTCACTCCTCGTCAATCCCAAACATGTCTTTATAAGCGTTTAATCAATTCAGAAGGGACATGAAATTAAAGAAGCATGGTTTGGCTCATTTCCTGCACTCATGCTTGAAAGATTGTGTAGCTTATAGACACATTGACCGTGCAGTCTGGTCCGTCAATAACAGTTATCGACTGCTGGAGAGAAAGGATGACTTCTGTTCCTCCAAATCTTCCTTCTAGACGAAAACTGTCACTTTTCTGGAGCCTCTTTTTTGACAATACAAAACCTAAATTGACCTCCAGATGGTTTTTAAATGGTTAAGGTGTTATATGCTTAAAACTCTTTAAAAAATGAAACGGAACAGAAAAGAATCTCAGCAAGTTCCCGGAAATCAGATGATCTGGAGAACACAAAATTGTAAGACAGAAGCTTTTCACCCTGCTGACATCAAACACTCAGTTACCTGTCTTCTCCAATGTTGTTGTTGACATTGCTGCGCAAAGTTTACGTAACTAATCGCGGACTGGGTGGGCCAATCACATGATGTTTCTCGTCTCTGTTGCTACAATAGCAAACCAGAAAAGACAAACACCCAAAAACATGGCTAAGAGACAGAAGTAGCAGGACTCTGTTGAACGCAAGCAAAGCTTACCACTGCCTTGCCCCCGTCTCTGTTTTAAAGTCGTGCAATGTTTTATTTGCGATTTCATCTAATGAAGAACTACATTTTCAATTTCAGTCAGTGGATGATTTCAACATTGTAACAGAAACTAGTGCTCCACCTAACTGACGGCTGTCTTTTTGATGGTATGAACCTTATATATATGCTGGAAATTCTTTTGCTTTATTAGATCCAAACTCTCAAGCACAACAGTCCAATACTTTAATACATCACTGATGTGTGCACTCATATAGGTGAACTAGGCATCAAGCAGAGATGATACCAGCCTGAGTAACAGTCTAACCAAGGCTTGCCTGAAGCTTGTACCGGTTCTGCAGGTTTTTTGCAGGCTCAATCTCCTTTAAGGATGACACAAGTAACAGTGACACAGAATGAGCCAGTGTGTTGCCTCCGGAAACATACGAGTCAAACTTTGTGTGTGTGAGTGAGAGAAGATCTTGCGCTGCCTACTGGAACCCTGTTCTGGAACCCGGCTTCTGTTCCAGTGTCTTTAATTAGCCGGCATCACTCGCTTACTCACTGTGACAGGGTTTGACACTCTCAGCAGCCTTATTTCACCGCCTGCATCTCACTCTCCAGCAACACTTCCCCCTACAGGACACTTTTTGAGAGAAAACACGGGTGGGTGATGCTGGTTCTTTTCCAACTGGAGAAATTGGGCCGGAAGTCGGCGAGCATAAACCCTCCATCTAAGAGATGCAGGGGGAGCGAAGTGGATGGAAATTGATTGATAAATTGAAGCCTTTATTTAACGCTAATTGATGACGATGGGGATAATGCTGGCAGGTTTTGCAAACGGAGCGAAATTTGATGTCCTAAATGCTACTGACTGCATTTAGCGCTATCAGACTCCACATTGACTGCCGATATCAATAGAAAAAAAACTAATAAAAGCTGTGTGTGTGCACACATACAGAAAACGACATCGATGTACAAGCTGGGAACATGATATTTTTTTCCCCATATACGACAACACTGCCCCCTAGTGCTGTGCTTTTGAGGCCGCAGGCGCACTCTACAACGCAACCTGTTTAAACATGCCTTTACTGCAGATCTTCTCACAGATGATCTGCATTCACTGGCCAATCGGAATGTCTTATCCACCTCTTTCATCTTGTTGTGATTGAGCCTATAGCATCTGTGTTCCTTAAAATTTTAGGTCCATCAGTTTCATTCCATTAAATAGCGAACTAATGACAGAGTCAGATAGACTTTTAGGGGAATTCTATAAGGTCAGAGCTCACACATAGCATACTCACAGTAACAGGTTCCTCTGAGGGGGTTGCCAAGGTAACGATTTTCTGAGTCGCAACTGCAGAGAGAAAAAACAATTTTGATGAAACTCATCAGTAATCAGTCTGATGCATGTGTCTGAATATGCACCTGTTATGACAATTATTTATTAAATAATTTAAAAAAATTAATGGAATATGAAAAAACAACAAAGGTAAATATTCATTAAAACTACAAAAGACTTGAATACTAGCAGATTAGTAACGTTTTGATTATGTTAAGCTTTAATATTCATTAATATTCCTCATTAAAACCCTCTCTGACAAGTCTCTAAATTCATCCGTTTTAAATCACCACAGCTACAGGCATCAAAACATCACTTTTGATTTATTACAAACGTCACTATGATTTATTAAACCTAAGACAGACATCTCAAACAACCCACCTACTAGTCAATTACATTAAAAATGTGCTTTTGCACATCCTTTGAAAACCTTCTGTTAAATATAGTGCTTGTGACTTTACATCCTCTTGGCACACACAGGGAAACACTATACGTTAGGCATATATATGTGTGTGGTGCACGCAGTATCTTTGTCCTTTTCCACACAAAGCCAGATTACATAATTTAGCTCAATTGTCGGGTTCCTTCGTTTCCTCTGCTTCATTAGAGAGCGCCAGGAGACGGCCCAAAGCTTCCTCCACCTCAAACTCAAACACGCTAAACAATTAACAGTGCGCTGCAGGCCTCAGCTCTCCACCAGCCTATAAAGATTACACATCCTGCAGCTCTTCTGAGCCAGGAACTGACGGACCAATTACAGTCAGCGCTCTTTTGTGAGCACAACTCTCCAACCACTTCTCTCGTTCTCTCTCTCCACAAAACAATCTTGCCACTTGGTTTACACAGTCAGCGTAGTGGGAATTCAGTTTCAATTCGCTTCACTGTCCTGCAAACGCATCTGAAGGACAAATGTGAATAATCATTAAATCCAGTCTTTTAATGCAGAATAGGCGCCGGACTAATTACATTGGAGCTTGCGCCATACTCTCAGTTTATATGCAGACACACTCTACTCGAGCATGCAAACTCAGATGCAAATGCTTAGTCAATGGCTTGAAAGCATGCAGTCTGGTTGTATGCATTTAATGCGCATAATTGCATTGCTTGCACAGATTCAACTTCTAATGTTTTTACTGTTAAATCCAATGCATTTCAAAAATCTGTTTTGAATGAAACAACACGTTCTGTTCCAACAATGCCTGACAATAACTAATTTGAGCAAAGGAAATTACAAGGGAAACCGCAATGCGACCTTCTAACCCATAATGCGATTTTCTATCTGTTCTGCACACTTTCAACCTTCCAGAGGCCACACCTTCTAAACGCCTCCAATCCCTAGTCAAACATATACACCCTACTTTAAATATATTTGCCCTTACCAAACTGTATTACAGCGAGCCACAGTATTTATATTTTTCTCTGAGAGTTGGTGATAAATAAGATAGGACAAGGTAGAGTACACTTTTACCACGGTACAGAGGACAGAGGACAAACTACACCACAGGCATTTTAAAACCTCTGCATATCACTCCCCTACCCTTTAATCTGGATGACATTTTAAAAATGACTATTCTCTCCCTCACTCATACACACTGGAAGAGAGAAAAGAGAAAGAGAGGTTTTCGAACATTTATGCCCACACAATGAACTCGGTGAGGGCGATGAAACATAATGCACTCTTACTCTCAGTATCTTAATTTAATCTCCAGCGAGCGCACACCTACATGCGGCGTACGCTTTAATGCACTCGCTCCCTTCTTTCTGTACTGCCCATAATTTTATCCCCATTTGGGTCACACCTGGAGTGTCACAACAGCACAACACAATCCAACAGACGATAATGGACTCGGCAGTAATCAAGCGTGCTTTCACTTCAAATTGTATCAATTGCTGTTCCTTAACCATGTGCATCTTCTCAAAAGGTCTTCCTGCGAGCCGTCAGCCAATCGAGCAGGACAGAAAGTGGGGAGTTCTTGTCACACAGAAGTCCCGTTTAAGACTGTGGAAGAAAACTTTAAATTGCTCTCTCGATGTCAGCTCGCTAAAGGGGGACTGGCGAGCGATGACATCAGGTCTTTAGTCAACCGTTTTGAGGGCGATAATATTTGCGAGTGACAAAAATGGCCCGGCGCTTCATTACCGAGCTCGTTATGTGGGACGGGTAATGGCATCTGTCCGCCTGAGTAATGAGAGAGAACGGAGTGAGAAAGAGAGAGAACTCGAGGAGAGAAATAAACAGGAAGTGGTAGCAATCATCTATACTGCTGTACTCATTTGTCCTTGTGATGAAGACACGCTTGAATGCATCATCAATGGACCAGGCTTGAGCTGACTGGATGACACACAATTAAAAACAAGTGTCTGCAGGCATGGATAGGCACAAACACAGACAGCGGGAACTGTACACTTACTGGAAATGTGTGTGTGCTTGGATGTAGTTTGGGGACAAATGTGTCCCCAGAAGTTAAATCTGAATCTAAAGAAGCTAAATCTGACATTAACAATCCTCCCTTTGGGGGCTTCCGGGGATGTCCTAAACTGAAAATAATAATTACTGCATAAAATACAGGATTTCTTTTTATTCTAAAAGCTTTTTAGAGACAAGGTTAGATTTTATTTACAATTAGGGTCAGTCTGTAGTAATTACAATTAGCTTTACATAAAAAAACAACTTTCAGTTCATGACATGCCCTCATGTAGGTAGCCAAGTGAACTTGTGTGTGCACAACTCCCCTTTAGATGAAAAATACATCAGGATCCTATATTAAATGATGTTCATACTAAAGACTTTGATTCAGAACAGACTTCTCCTGACATCAGTGATTGTTTTGCAAAGGGACAAAGCCTTTTTTAAAACAAATTTTCATTTTGATTCCTTTTCCTTCTGCGTCATTACCTGTTCTAACTGTGATGCCGAACAGCTTCCGATAGCACTACAGTTCAGAACAATACAATATGCAAAGAGATCAGCAGGGACAGAGGATGTGGCTTCCCGTTTCCTGCATGCAACACTGTTTAGAGATCCAGTGAAACCAGCTTTCCGTGAGCTGCACACCTCCTCAAATCCCAGAGTTAAACGTCAGCCCTGAACAATGCGTTTGTCATCTAGCGTGCTCCCAACCTCACGCAATAAAAGGCGCCAACATCCTCTCCTGTAGCCGTGAATGCAGCGCCGCAGCCTGTATCTAAAGCTGCTCACCGGCTTCTGTTTCCATGACTGAAGAATCTGAGTGGGAAATTCAGTTCACACCCACGTCCCCTAAATAAGCATGACTGGTCAACCCACTCTGTAGAATTTCTGCATACACAGAACAATGCGGCATGAACGCTGTGAGAGAGGCACTTGAGTTTCATTATTCTCAAAGAGGAATGTTCTCTTATAGTCACAATCGCACATCGGCAGCCTCCCACACCTCACCTCCACCTCCATTAGCGCTATTGAAGTACCAGCACGCACGAGCCGCTGCATCAGCAAGTGTGTGACATCACGGGTCAACTTTAGCCAAGAGTGTGAGGACACAGTGTTAAGATAATAGACTGAATGGAAGGTAAATTGTGGTGTATAAATATAACTGCACAACACTTGCTTTTACTTGTAGGTTTAGTGTTTAAGATGCAGTAAAGCACCAGTATTTCTAATTAAGTTCATTTAGATGTGATGTGAATTTAGATGTGATGTGTTTTAGATGTGATGTGTGTGTATCTATCAAAGGTACTTACAGCTGGCACTGATCACCTTTGATACCCTTCGTGGTGCAGAAGCATTTGCCTGTCAGCACCTGGCACACATTGGCATGCCCGTTACATTTACAGGCTGAGAAAGAGAAAGAGAGAGAGACAGAGAGAGAGACAGAGAGAGAGACAGAGAGAGAGACAGAGAGAGAGAGAGAGAGAAGATATAAATGGGGGACAAAACATACAGAGGGATAAAGATTAATAAGACATACACACATAGCTTTCCTGTAGCTCAGTGGTTAGAGCATGGCGTTACCAATGCCAAAGTCATGGGTTCGGTTCCAAGGATTGCACATACTCAAAAACAACATGTAGTATAATGCAATATAAATTGTTTGGATTAAAGCATCTGCCAAATGCATAAATGCAAATAAATGTACAAATACAGAGAAAGAGAGACACTTCATCTTACTGTTTAGTTCATGACAATTGTACACACTGTACTTAGATCTTCAGTTTATCTACTGCTGCAACAGAACAATTCTGGGACGCCACATGATGTGAAATATAACCAATAAATACAAATAAAACCAACTGAACTCTGGAATTTAAATCAGTCTCTGTGTATTCAGTGGCAACACTGTCTGAAAGATCAGTTTGATCTAATCTTCAGGACAAACAAGCTGACAAACAGTGAGATTAACTGAGATGTCGCCTGTCTCTTCTAACATTATGTCCTCAAGCTGTTCTCTCAGAGAGGAGAGCTTGGCTGGATTATTTGTAACGAGTACATCAGGTTACAGTCCCCCGGGACAATTAATGATGAAAATCAAAATAATAAATCATGGACCTTAAACACAAAGGTCAACGGACAAAAGGAACACATAACACTCACTCTCTTTTATGTAAACACTCTCCTCGCCTGTTAAATATGTAAAGTTTTTTTGCTCTACTTACACACAGAGTGTGGGATTTTTACCTCACTGTGACTAAGCAGGCCATTTTTCCAAAGACTGAACAGGCGTGGCTGACGTATAAATGTGGGCAGATGTACTACTCATCTGTCTGACGTCAGAAAATTTCGGAAGCTTGGAAAGTTTGGCAGCTTGGTGTCTATAAATGATCATTTTGTTCTGCAGAGCAAGTTCTGAGTTATGAAAGTTACAGTATGTTCTCAAAAGTTCGTGAAATGAATCATTACCTAAAAAAGACCAAGACAAACAGGGAATTGACAAGAATAATTTTTAAATCTACGGTATCTTTCCGGTACGCGGTTCAAACCAGATTAATCTATGTTCTGTTTTACTAAGACAAAACGTCGGCTTTAAGTGCAATGGCCTTTATCTGAACTGAAATCCATTTCTGCCTGTTCTGAGCATTGAACTGTAATTATTTCTGAAATAAGCATTAATTCTACACACTCTGCTCACGCTGGGCTAACGTCGCTGCGAATCATCAAGGCTCTGACAGGCTTTTGTCCGCCACGCTAAACATACGTGACGGCAAGTATGGAGCTGTTCAAATCCCACCATCTGCCTGTGAGACTCTCCATCCTGTTTCCTGTAGGTCATGTTTCACACTTATGTGCATAAGAACACCTTTGGTAGGTCGGCAGGCTTTTGAGAAGGATGATGTGAGGGATGAGAAACCTGATAGCGCCTAGCGCTCACGGGTTCAGTCTCAAAACTGACACGCCATCGAGTGTTAAAGGCAAGGAAGCCTTGGGCAAAATAAAAAAAAAGAGAAACACAAAAAAACCTCAATTTTCATATGAAAATAAGCTTTAAATAAAACATGAAAAACACATTTTGTTTTGAACACGGATTGTATCTCTACAGCCCCGCACACACGTTTACTTACCTAAATGGAGACGTTCCATAGACTTATATTGTTTTATACACAGCTAGATATAAACATAACCCTAACCCACACTCCTAACAGAAAACTTTCTGCAATTTTACTATTTAAAATTTACTATATTTTTACAAATGAGAATCTCCCCAAAAGGAGGTCTTGCCCAGATTTGTCAGGTTTTGACTTTTAGGTACAAATTTGTGCACAATGGTTAAGTAGACACATACACACACACACACACACACACACACACACACACACACACACACACACACACACACACAGAGTCTGAACTGCCACGCATTCATGATCACTAGTTCTTTGTGTTAAACCCTCATGGTGGAGGTGATGGCTCATATCTCTAAGCATAATGGGCTGTGACAGCATATCCTGTTGCACTGGGATCTCCGAGTAGTGATGTAAACCCACATCTCCAGGCCAAAAGAGAAAAATATCACACACATATGTGTGTGTGTGTTTGTGAGCTCACGATTCACCTCTGGCAGTAGGATCACCTGTATGACCTCAACTCTAAATACTTCTGTGCAGTAATCATATGCTGGGCCGTGTGTTTTCATTTCATTATAAGATTTTCGCTCTATTATCGAGGGCAGTGGTGTATTAAAATGCATCCTGTTAGTAGCAGGTGCAAACTCTCTCACCTTGGCACTTTCCGCCATTGGTCGGGTCTCCATGGTAACCGGGCAAGCAGGTTTCGCAGTGGGGGCCGGTGGTGAGGTTGCGACACTGCTCGCACACGCTGCCGTTCACGCAGGTGCTGTGGCCGTTGCACTGGCATGCTGGGAAAACAAAGGCAGTCATCTGGTCAGAGTTTGGGTTTGAATTGGCAAGCAACTAATTTGTGGTACTGAGGTCATGGATAACGCTCAGTATAATTAATGTTTTGTGAGTGTGTAATTGATGGTCCAGTAGCATCAACAAACAGAACTGCAAATATAATGACTGTTTTCAAACAACGTCAATGTTTGAAAGTCCATGTTGAAGTTCTCCTCAGTCAATGTTGTCACGTTCTCCTCAGTCGTATCACTCACTCACTCACTCACAAACGCACTGCAATTCTGTTTGATGCCACTAGGGGCATAAAACCACTGTATATATAATATTCTGTAACTGCTCTACAGAATGTATGTGCAGTATCGACTCCAGAAATGTTTTGTGTGCGCATTTGTTTGTGCATGGGTGGTCCTCACCAGGACACTGGATGAAGGCCCACTCAAAGCCTCGTTCTTTTGGGCAGAGACCCGCCTCCAGAACCATTTCCTGGCTGTGTCTGGAGGGACTCTTCATGGGTCCACGGTATGAGCCCTCCATGCACTGCCCTCGGCCTGTGTTACTGGGATCTCCACACCAGCCACAGTCAGGCTGCTCCAGACACAGACCACATGTACGCAACCCCGAGCAGTTCTGAGCTGTGAGGAGAACAGAGAGAGAAAAAGAGAAACACAATAGGGAAAGTAATAAATAACTAAATTAAATATGTATTTTTTCTCTGAAATTGTAATGCTTTATTATCTAATTAAAAGCATTTGAACAATTTGTTCTTAAATCACTTCAGACAGTCGAATCCAAACGATGAACATAAGGGTCATAAGGGCCAAAATTAACTTCAGGTTCGGCCAACAGTAGGTGATTTTAAAAAAAGGTAGAAATTGATTTCCTTTTTAGCTGATGTCACCAAACAGTTATATTTTTCAGCCCTCCAATGACCTACTATATCAACAGAACTTATCACATCATTAGTTAATTCTCAGTTAATAAAATGGAGTCTCACCATATTTATCACAAGATAAAAAGAGAGAAACAGAGACTGACAGAGAGAGAGACTGAGGGAGAGAGACAGAGGGAAAGACAGAGAGAAAGAAACAGAGGCTGAGAAAAAGACAGAGAGTGAGAGAGACTGATACAGAGTGTGTGAGAGAGAGAGAGAGAGAGAGAGAGAGACACTGAGGGCAGGTCAAATTCTTCATCTGCTGATCTCCAACAGTTTGACAAGGACACAATTCACTCTAAACAAACAACCTTCAGCCCACCCGTGAAGTGGCAGCAGCCGCCGCCAGATTTAAGAGCAAATTTATCAGACGGATACAATACAGGGGTCGCCACACACTAGCTCTCCGCGTCCTGGTGCAAATCACTGCCGAGGAAAACTAAAAGGAAAAAGAAAAACACCTACAGCCGCCGCGAGCAGAAATAGATCATTCAAATGTCTCTGACACAGAAAGGGGCTCGTACCCGAGCAGCTGAAACATTAAGTAACCATCACTCGGATGGAGAAATACATTTTGGTGACAAAAAGGTTTCCGCACCTGGACAGATTTGCAGAATCGTACCACCTACTTCAGGCAGAGAGCTTTTAATTCATTTTCCGTCAGACTGAGCATAATGGAAGTTCTATCAGTAAGTCTAGACCTGTCATAAACGCAGACCGCAGTCAGAGAGCGTCGACGTGTCCCCCATACGCTTACCTCACTGTCTGAGAGTGAGAAAAGACATTAGCAGCATTTAAAGCTTCGTGTCTGAAGGACATAACTTGCCGTCTTGTGTAACCACATAGGATGTGCTCACAGCTGTGAACCAATCAACAGCACAGGAAAATGATTTTCCCTGACACAAACAAGCCGAACATCAAAACCACAGTATGCAAATGTGCGCTATACATCAAGCAATGTGAAAATTCAGGAATATTAAGGTGTTTGGGGATGTCGCGGCGTCTTTGAGGATTTTCCCGGGAGGATATTTCCGCCCAATTATGTCGTTCACGGTCGCGTTTTCCTTGAAGGTTCTCCCGCTCAGCTCATCGTCACGTGCCGTAAGACTTCACTGCCGAGCGGCCAAGAGGGAAGAGCGAATGCTTAGGCAGACAAATTGAAACACTAATTACACATTACAGGAGATCAGAGGCCAAGCAGTTCAGCTAATGGGATGAAACAACAGATCTGATAGAGATGAAAAACCTACATCACCGAAGCTGCTGACATACACTGATTGGTCATATCGTTCATAAAAGGCCAGACAAAGCGACTTTCTCATCACTGGAAGGGCACATCCACACAATTGTGCTGATTACAACAACTCTTCCAAGAAAGAAGGTTAAAGGGTCACGAAAGCATTTTTTGGAGGACTAGCACACTACATATTTACAGTATTTTATATCTGCAAACAAAATTTTATAATATTGTATACATATTGGTTCCGTAATATAATATTTACACACAGGCCATTGCAGTGTAATACTATGTTACATTTTAATAATATCGGAACATAATTGATACTTGATAGACAACTATGAGGCAGTGGATTCGGGGCTAATCAGATTTCACTGTGAGCGGAGATACCAGAAGCAAAGCAAAATTTGTAGTGGTCACGGATGGTTTACACAAAAGTAAAAAAAAAATTGAGAAAACAAAACAATGTACAGATCGTGGCAGTATCACATCATGTCCGGTAAGTCTTATAGTTTTAACTATAACAAAAAAAGCATTAAACTTCTAAAAGTTGAAGTCATTTGAACGCTTACAACATTTAACAACACAAGTTCGACTCCAGACTGCATTATGGCTAATTTGGTTAATTTGACCATAAAATTTGTTAATGCCAAAAACAGATTCCAGTCGGGTCTGTTTACAGGCAGTGCTGCCCACCGTATGAAGCTAAAGACACTCACACACACAGTCCCCTGTCTGCCACTCCAGGCACTGGCCATAGGGGAAGGAGATGACATAGGCGTTGGAGTCCACACAGCGTTTGGTGCTTCCACACCACATGCACTCCATGGCCTGGCTGGTGCAGTTCTCACAGGTTGTGCGCAGGGAGCAAGGCATCTTACATGGGCGGGCGTTCTGGTTTGGGCTCACTGTAGGGGGGAAATATTGGTTTATGTATATTGACCCATTGTCTCATTTCATGGTCATATGTAGCTTATAGACCTTCAGTTCTATTAACACATTACATAGTATGCACTCAGTCAGCTGTTTTAAAAAGGTACTGTCTTCCCAAAACACGTTTTCTGAGTAAAGGAAACGCACAATTTAAACGCACACAAAAGGGCTGCCGCCGGCACTAATGTGTTTAGCCCCGCCCCTTCAGCTACATAAGACCAACAGCCATTGATCCCAGTGTTAACGCGCCATTTACATTATTTATACTACAAAACATCATAGAACAGTGCACACGTATTAGTGTGAAGAATAAAGAGACCCACCGACTGGTTTCTCACAGATCAGGCCGTCTGTGTTGGCAGTGCAGGGGTTGGCCCTGAGGCCAGAGATCTGCGCTCTCTCCAAATAAGCACAGAAGCCGGAGTCATTGGGTTCAGAGGGCAGCCACTGCAGGGAGGTGTTGGTGAACGGAGACATGTCCTCCCAGCCCCAGTATGACACGTTGATCTTTCTCAGGCCCACCCATGGGGACAGTTTCTGCAGGTCAATCAATGAGTCACACGGACAATGGAGACATCAGGCACCAATAGAAAAGTATGCAGATATTAATCTAGGTAATTATTTCACAGTTCTAATAAAACTGATGTGCCAAAACACAAACCTTGCCCTTCAGCTGATACTTCTGCAGTTCCTCCAGCACAAAGTCCACCTGCTTGGCTGTGGTAAGAGAGGCGATGTTGCCCTCCAGGTTCTTGCAGTAGTGCTGAGCATTGTCATAGCTCTCCCTGCTGGAGTTGATCTGCAGGCAGGCATCCCCGACATTGCTCCAACCATCTCCACACAGCTGGGCTACAAACAGACCGTAAGAGATGCAATGCAACAGGAGCTTTAAACTCAAGCCTTAAATTTCCCTATTTTTACATCTTTTCGTGTCTGTGCTTCTGAACAGCAGGAGAGCTCTTAACATAATGAACATTACTCTTCTGAAACAAGCGAAATAAGCTTTAAAAGGGCCAAAGGCAAATTCAAGCAATGTGACCGGCGAAAGACATTTTTCTAGTGAGATAAATGCCATGCGCGATCAGACATAATAATTTCAATTTCGCACATTTACAATTTGCAAAGGCAAAAAAGTGTTTTCAATCTCAGTTTTCTTTGGATTTAAATGTACAAAAAGTTCCTATAAATGAGATCAGATCAGTTACAAAATTAAAAGGGGTTACATAGTGGGAGGGATTTGAATCTCTTATAAGCCGCATGCTAATAATATAAATGTCAGAATGACAACAGAAATCAAGCTCCGCCCATTTTACCAGGGAGGGTGTGGCACTCCTGCTGTTGCGGATCCCATTGGCAGCTGAGGTTCAGCGAGCAGCTTTTGCAGTTTGCCATCTTACTGCAAATCTGCTCGTTCCTGATTAGACATTTGGTGAAATTCTTCACAGACTAGTGTGGAGGGAAAAAAAATAGCAAGTTTAATTAAAATCGATATGAACAACAAACAAACACTGGAAGCTGGTACATATAATTGTGCAGTGTAGCGCTGGTGCCCTCTGCAGGACAACTTACAGAAGTGCAGTTACTGAGAGCCGAGATGCATTTCTTGCCGTCACACCACTGACATCCATTAGTGTTTGCGGTACAGCTGGTGCAGTCAGAGAAGCGGTAACATCTTTCATCTACCGTGGCTTGAGATGAGACAGAATAACAAAGAAACAAAGTTTAGCCTAAAACATATTACCTTTGTATGTATTATTAATATCTTAATGTTGTCTAGCATACGTCAATCTACAGAGTCATGTAAGCAATGGGAAATTATTTTCCACAGCTGTGTGTGCTCTTCCATAACGCTCATATCATAACTTTAAACAGAGCAGTAGAGAAACATGTCGCTCAAATGCCTTCAATTCCCCATTACTACGAAACACAAGTGAATTCCTGCAGTGAAGGGATCGTCACACTGATTCCAACTGATAACTTTGTGGCACATTGTCATTTTATCTCATCACATTCAATTTAGACCCCTAGCTCACCACTCATAAACATAATATCTTTTGCTGTGGTGCTGAAACACTCACATAACATAAACAGAGCCGTGACTGGCGGGGATTATCCCAGCACGCAATTCTCTGACCTCAGATTTGAATTTCAAATCAAACAAATGAAGCCAGATTCAGATTCATTGCATGGGTTAAAAGTCCACGCGCGCACTCGTACACAAACACACTAAATTACTGGTTTGGTGTGACTGGTTGCGTTCTGACAGGTGGCAAAAGATCAAACAGAGCTGGCAGTCATGCAGAGCAGAAGAGGGCTGTGGGAAAGTCTCCACTGCGTCTGTTTTGGATAGTCTGTGCCCCTTCCATTACTCTCTCATTAACACAGCCGGAACACAACATGGCAGACAAACCCAAGGGCTCAGATCAGCACGTACAAGCCAGAATGATTTCCCAGCTTGGGCACGATGGAAAATGTTGCAGCTTTGGGTGACAGGGGAGTCTGTAAGCCTCTTTCAGAAACCTACCGGCTTTGGCAGGGCAGAACGGAGCAGGTGTGGCATTGTAAGTGAAGCCGGGCTCCCAGGACATGCAGCGGCTCCCCTTCCAGGTGCAGCGTACGCCGGGGCCTGCGGCCTCGCAACGCTCCTGTCCAAGAAAGGCCTCACAGCTGGGCGGCCTGTAGATCAGCACGTCATTCAGGAGCACGCTGGAGAAACCACCAAACACGTACATGGACCTAAAAAGAGAAGAAGGCTTTAAAATACACAAGCAATGATAAAATAGGGGGTTCCTGTGACTCAGTTGGTAGTGTATTGTGCTAGCAGTGCTAATGTTGTGGGTTTCGATTCCCAGGAAGCACATGTAATGATAAAATGTATAAGTTGAATGTACTGTAAGTCGCTTTGGATAAAAGCGTCTGACAAATGCATAAATGTAAATACAACGTTTTTTCTGTGTTTGTTACTGTGTATGTTAGATTTGATAACGTTTACTCACCCGTTACTGGTCACTGCAGTGTGACCAAAGCGATTGACGTCTCTGTGCAAGTTGGGTTTAGGAAGGACTTTCCACTCATCGCATGCTAAAGAACCAAAAACACGAAACATTTGAAGTGAATTAAACGCACGTTTGTTACAGAAAGTTACTTTTGCTTTGAAATGCACTTATTGAGAATTGTCTCAGTGGTTTTGTGTTCACACAATGGAAGTCAATCGGTGCTACTGTTGTTTGGTTACCAACGTACTTCAAAATATCTTCTTTTGTGTTCCTCAGAAGAAAAGATGTCATACAGGTTTGGAATGTAAAAGATGGAAGAATTATGGGGTGAATTATGGGGTTTTTTATTTTCACACACATTCCAGTGACAGCCATTAACAGACTGTTGATGGCCCACTGACAAAAAAAATGTGTTTCTACAGCAAACACAAACCAATGTCATAGGCGAGGAAGTCTGCAGAGAAGCACTTGGCCCCGTTGCTCAGTGAGGTGTCATTATGTGTATTTCCTCCAAAGATCAGCAGAGTTCCTCCTAACATCACAGATGAGTGCAGGTATCGTGGGTAACCGCTCTCCCTCAGAATCGTCCTGCAACACACAATGGACATTATTAACCCTTCACACCAAGCTAATTCAATACTAACCCAGCCGTAACCAAGCTCAACTGACTTCAACAACGCTAATCTGAACCTCTAAATACAATGCTTGAGCGGTTCTGCTTGCTCTTACCATGTGCGGGTTTGGACCTCGTAGCGGTACAGATCGTCCACCAGGCCGTATTTGTTGGCAGGGAGAGATTTGTAGCCGCCGTGGACGTACACGCTCTTGCTGGCGCTGTGGTAGACGCTGCTGTGGCCGTACCCACCCTGAGCGATCGCTCCTCGGGTCTCTGGCACAAGCCATGTGTTGGTCCCTGTGCACAGGAAAACACAAAGCAATTTAATTTTAATAATGGGAAGATGATTGTTTAACAAAACAAACGTTAAATACAATGCAACACAATGCATCTTTAAAACATTAATCAAACTGATTCATACCAATCAGTAGCTGAACCGTAACTTGATGCGAATTAAATACCAGTGTACATCATATTAGTCATAATCGTATTTTGTTATTAATGCTATTTATTTCACTATAAGTCCATTGTTTTCAAATGGGGGAAAAACAGATCTATAAACAAAAAGTCTTGCCAAAACCTGTCTCCTAGAATCTGACCATAAGTGTTTGAGTTTAAAAAGTGAAACCAAGCTTCTGGCATGAGTTCATGACACTTTTAAGAGTACTTGATACTATAAAGACTACGGCCATATCCTAGAGTCTAACAGGATTAAAAAAGGTACAGATTATCCGATCACTCAAGACGCTGCCTCTGGATATAGTAACTGCGCTCTGCTTTCTGCAAAGAACCACAGCTCCATCTATTGGCCCAATGATGTAAAAAGCAACAAACATTTTCAACGAGGATCTCTAACCAGTAACTTTCTTTGTATAATAAAGATCTTCTTTGTTCCATATTATACAGATCCATATGCTTTACTGCAGCTCAAACACACCATTTTGAAGGCACTTACAGAATCCAGCACCTTTTAATCCTAGTCTCAATGCAACAACACAAAATTCTATATCCTCCCTTTTCTGTACTACTGTCAGTCACTCACTGGTGTTGTATTCCTGAACGTTGCTGATGTAGCTGTAGATGGAGGAGTAGCCGAAGATGACCACCATCACCACGTCCCCATTGTCCAGCTCTGCTATATGTGCGGAGTGGCCTTCCACAGCATAGACCTGCCCGTGGGCCGGCACAACAGGGTTCTTCTGCGACCACGTCATGCTGGGAATGTTAAACACCCACAGTTCATCTGTTACGTTACTGGCACCCATCTCCAACTTGCCTCCGAACATGTAGATGTCATCCTGAAACACAGAAAGATTTAATACATTTTCCAGCGAGCTTTTTAGCTTTGTTCAACTATTCTATGGCTTCCATATATTTATGTTAACATTGTGACAATTCGAAGTATTGGCTGGCTCATTTTATCTTAGAGTGGAAAAGTGTGACAAAGAATAATAAAGGGGATCTGGTGATATTCTTGTTATTGTCAGATAAACAAAGCAGATTTACGTCACATTGTTGTCCAGTCCAAGTGCTAGAACGTGTAATTTGCTAAATAGCCTTATTCATTCATCCTGACACTGATTACAGCTATTTAGTGTTAAGACACAATAATGTATTCCTACTACAATCTTTGTCGAACGTTTCAACGCTGATGTTACCCGATATAGTGCTAAGGAGTGGCCGTATCTCGGCAGGGGTGCGCTACTGATGGGCACGGTGTTCCAGATGCCACTTTCCAAATTATAACTGCAACGAAACCACAAAATAATCGTTATGTCTAATTGTTGCACTCAACATAATACACAATATTCCACAGACATCCCTCACAAAGACTATAAAGAGGAATAAAAACCGAAAGCTCTTTATTAAAGCCACAGCAACCACACAGAACTAATGGCGATGAGTTCTTACACAAGTAAACACTCACATTATTTCAGAAAACATGAACCGGTTACTATTATTATTATTTATTTGTATTATTATTGTCATTTAGGCCAGCTGTCTTTGAACATAATTGCTTGTGCAAATAAGTTGCATATAATATATCTTCCCTTGTTAATGAGATCAACTGAATACTAAGAAGTTGTAAAATGCAGTCAAAAATATCACTCACTTCAAAACCATTTGAAAGTTGCTGTAGTTAAATGTGTAGCCACCAACCACCCACATAACCTTCTCCTGCACCACGGCCTTATGGGATGCCCTGCCCAGAGACGCTCCGAACGGCTTTACTGTGGGCATGATCCAGAATGACTCTGTGGAGGGGACTGTTAGAGAGCAGTCTGGACCTGAGAGACAGAAGGAGACATAATCAACCACCCCGTTAATACACCTGGTAATATCTAAAGTATTACACAGTGCATATGCACACTGTTAAGCACACTGGCAAATTTAATTTATGTTAAGTTGAGTATTTCAATACACGAGGTATGCAGTATAGTATTTTGTTTATAGTGTGTATGTATGACAGAGAGAGAGAGAGAGAGAGAGAGAGAGCAGGTGTGACAGCTTCTTTTTAACTTCTCTTGTTCATTATCATGACCACTGACAAATTCTCTAACTCGCCATTCCTTCTGTTTCCTGTCATGGAGAGGTGAGATGTTTAGGAATCAGTCAAGCTTAATTGTGCCCCTGACACACTGCGACACTGTGTCAAGCGAGCGTGCTGCGGATGCTGCAGTGATTCAGAATGACGGGTGCACTGCTACAGAACGCACACTAGGGGGAGACATCGCGCACTACAAAAAACTCCTAGAGATGCAAAGCTTTGCTAAAAACATGGAACTGGAAAGGTCTCGGGTTCTTACACCACATTTTCACAGCACCCTTCAGATAGCATTGAATTTCAACAGGATCTGGGAAAGGGGGAAGAAGCAGCAGGGTGCGAATGAGAGAGCAGGAAGTACCTTGCCAGCTGTCGTTGCACACGCACAACTTTTCCCCGGTGAGGTCACAATAGCCGTGATCCGGGCTGCCACAGTTATTCCTGCAGTACGGGATGTCGCAGGCCTCGCCCTTCCAGTACTTATCGCATTCACAATACACACGGCTCGATATTGAGTTCCCAGAGGTGCACTTTCCGTGGCCCGAGCAGTTATTCGGACATGAGTTGATTCTGTAGGAGAGATGAAGAAAGGAGGCCATAAAAGAACAAATCAGAAAGAGTTCTTACAGAATCTCACACTAAAGAGGGGCTGAAATGGAGGCATAATAATGAACCGAACTAAGCCTGTAATTACAGTAAAAGTATGAAACATGCACAAAGGCGAGGAAATTAAGACCCTTGTGTGATTATATGCTCTAGTAGCACCTGGCTTAATCAGCAGGCGTTTATTCATTTATGAAGAGCTGATGTTAACTCACGAGTAGAAGATTTCGAATCCCGTCAGGTTGTAGGCGGCGTCGCTGAAAAAGTGCAGGAGTGCGTAGCCTGAGTTGGTCTCCACCTCTGGGACCGTCTCATTCCCTCTGACTTCAGGGACAATGAGACCACTGTGGAACAATTACAGATTAAAAGAAAAACCTGATCAAGAAATTGTCCCTCGTTGACCTATTAAAAACACTAGTTCGTTCTTTTTGGTACTGCAAGTAAAGCAAAAGTTTAAATTGAGACGTCTCACAAAAATCCACTTGAGCCATCAGGCCATTCCTACTGTTAATCCTCACTAAAGGTGTGACACCCAAATCAACCCTCTTAAGTAGTTTTAGAAGGCACACTCACCTGAAGACAGCTACTAAGGGAGCATAAATAGAGTCTCCATCATAGACGTACATGTGATCCCAGCTACATTCGGTGGCAAAATGGTTAAATCGTAACCTCAGCACTGCGTTTGGGCTGCAAAACAAAGGTGATGACATAATGCTTAAGAACTTGTTGCTGGCTGTATAATCCCAAAATGAGAACATTTTACAGCACGTTCTCATTTCTGCCAAGTCTGAGGCGTGTGAGGCAGAATGTGCTCCCCCAAGCCTTTTCTGGTAATACGATGCAGAAAACATCACCCTGCAAGTGTTGCTGAAATGTATTTAAATAGGGGTTGTGCAGAAGGAAAGTGTGGGCAAAACAAAACAGTGTCAGTCTCTTGAGGGAGAGAGAGAGAGAGAGAGAGAGAGAGAGAGAGAGAGATGAGGAGAAAGAGAGACACTTACTAGCCCTCGATCAGCCAGGTGCACTTCGTTTTGTACTTGTAGTTGATAGGTCCATCTGTTAGGTAGCCAGACGGCTCGGTCAACCTGAAAATCAACATTACAGTTGGCGATCAGAGGACGATGTCGAACAAAGCGCGAGGGCAAACAGTACAATGTTATGCACAAAAAAGGAAGAAGTGTGGAAGAAAGTGCAGCTTCAACATAAGCAGTCACAAAGACGGAGCTGGTTTCTGTGGTTACTTTTGGCCATATGGACACAGGGTTGCGTGGGAGATGCTCCATAGTGATTCAATGCTGCTATGTGCTCATGACACAGGCCTAACCAATCAGTTGCCATTCACGGCCATACTGCAACAGAGCCATCGGCCCCATGGAGTGACAGCGCTTGGTTCAGTATTGCATCACCAAGGAACACTAGAGCCGTCTATGTCATAGGCAGCCTTAACCACAACCAAGATGGCAGCATTGTTTACCCAGACAGGGCCTATTGTTTGTAGATGCCGACTTAACGGGACAAAGCCTTACAAACAATGACCTCAATATTCCAGAGACACACTCATAATTTAACAAATTATTGCTGCTCCCATAGCCAAACACTCCTCGGGGCAGATTCTACAAGAAAATCAATCACGACATTGCTAAGACCTTCTGTGCTGCCCCTTCTTGCAGAGAACAAAGACTGAATTCAGCTAATGTTACACAAGCACTTTGGAGTGGATCAGAGGAAGTCACAGCTTCAGAATAATTCTAGAAAGAATGATATCTTATTAGGCTTTTCGTATAGCTAGCTGGTAGAGTGTGTGATGCTAGCAACGCCAAGTTCATGGGTTCGAACCAAAGAATTCAGATCCTCAAAATGTGCAATGTCTGTATAATAATTTAAATCTTTTTATTAACGATGATGCACCAAATTGAAAATTCTGGACCGACTGGCCAAAATCCGAAACCATGTACTTTGCAGAAACTAAATCTGTTAAGCTATAACATATCTATAAGATACAACAGTTTTTAAAGTAATTACAATGACATCTATGTTTTGTTGTTGCAACTACGTTTAATACACTTACGTTTATGCATTTGGCAGATGCTTTTGTCCGAAGTGACTTATAGTGCACTCAAGCTTTATATTTTATCTGTATGTGTGTTGCCTAGAAATCGAACCCACATTTTGTGCTGCTAGTGGAATTCTCTGCCAGTCGAGCTACAGGAACACTAATACATATCATCATACAGACAACATAAGACATCATACAGAAAACATCTGACACACCATAAAGAGTGGGTGCAAGATCAATGAACAAACTATCTGTGACTAAAACAAACGCCGAAAATCTGGCACCAACTATCTTGTTGTAGGCTAAATCGTAGCCTATTAACAAGTTGCCCAGCTATTTCCCCACTCTGTTCTGCAAGTCTATAATCAGACATTGAGTTTTTAAGAGCAGTAAAACACAGTAATCACGGTGCACCACATCCTGTGTTGGGGAGGACGTCCCTCCGCCTGAGTGCTGGCGAAAGAGATGTTTCTTGAAATGCAGAAGCACGATAAGCAGCCCAAAAAAGGCAAGAGAAGAGGGCTGTAGGTGAGTCCACAGCTCAATTATTTAACAAGTACTCATGCATCTTTTATGAACTAGTACCACCAGATATATCCACCAACAGGCAGGTTTAACCTATCCCAGCAGCTCTAGAGCCACCACAGGACAAGGTTCAATGTGCCAGGCTGGCCTCAGGCGTTTAGACAGACATGGAGAGAGTTACACAGAGATTGCAAGTGGATAGAAAAGCTCCTGTGCTCAAGGTAAATGGCGTCCGAAAAGTTTCAAAATACAAGAACGGCAAGGTGCTGCTTTAGTCTTAGAGGCCCCGTGTAAAAAGTGAAATGTTGACACTTTGGCGAGTCAAGTTAATCAACTAACTGTATCCCCACTTCCTGCCACGTGAACAGGAGTCTGTTGATTTCTGCCGATCGCTTGATATTCGCCTGTCTTCACGGCCTGTGACTCTTGCTATTTTGTGTTCTTCTTGCTACCTCCCACTGCTCATTCGTTAGGCTGAACCCTAGCTGTTGTGTAACAGGAAAGCTGTTTTCAGCGCCGACGTGATGTGGAGGCAAGGACAGTAGGTTAGCACTGCTGAACAATTCAGGTCTCTTCATTTATTAAAACAGCCACGGTATCACCTAGCCTACACTACACACACTAGCCTACATAACCCACACTGGACAACCCTGGAACAAAAGATCACAAGTTCGTGTATGCAAACACACACATGTATCATTACTTTGGCAAACGGTATAATATAGCGATAGCAACGCTTAGATCATGGGTTTGATTCCCTGAGAAAGCATGAATTAATTAAAATGTATGCAATGTTGTTTGTTTTGGAAAAAGCAAATGCATAAATATAAATGCATTACACAAAATGTGAATGTTACGGGTATTGCTGATGAGAAGATCAGCGCTTATGGCTCAATAAGAAACGTTGAGGAGTTTTATGAAGCATCATACTGAGCAAGCCAGATCAGGCACAACACAAAGATCTATACAGAAGAAGCAGAGGAGCCACCTCATCATTTCTACTGTCAAAGGGGATTTTGGAGCGGAATTCCAATTTGAATTCCATTTGATAAAATTCAGAAGCTCCTTGTTATTGTCCTGGATGTCCGAGTGAAGTGAGATGGAAGAAGCGTCCTCGCGGCCTGCATCGATGTCTGACAGAGCTCTCAGCATTACAAAGACTGGATTTATGTCTGGTACAAAACAAGAGAGAGATTTTAAATAGATACTATACGCTGCCTCTAGTGGACTTACCTCTGTCTGACCTGTATTTTGTCACTAGCACACTAACTGGATCCCGAACGGTAATCTATATAAACTGGAACCTAGAAGCCAGTTTTAAAAGCTAATGCAGGAAATTAGGGTGAAACTGAAATATATGCTGGCATCTTTCTCCAATACAGAATCATACACTCTGATACATTGCATAAGACAAGCAGTCTTTCATACAGCCTGGTCTACATGACACATAAAAACATATTTGCTTCCTCTTTCTCTGTAATGGAATAAATGGACACTTTATTCTACAGCATAGAACACAGTAATTATTGAGTCACATTAATTAACTGTATGCATGTACTGACTGTGTTATTGTTTTGAGCTGTTTCTAATTACACTTTATTACTGTTTTAGTACTCATAGTAATATAATGTTTAAAACAGACACTGTAATAAATTGTTTTCGAAAATATCTAACAATTTTATATATTTAAGGAAAACCTTCCAGTGTTTGATTACAAGTACATGCCTCAAAGTTTGTCTGTCTTTAAGTGATCGGTCAATCTTGAGAGATAAGCATGATGTAGCTAATGTTGAACTGCAGAAACACAACAGTAAAGATCAGTCTAAAAACAGCACAGATCATGTCGACAGGCTTGGCTTAAGCCAAATGCCAAATCAGTTCACTGACAACCAGCAGTCCACAACAGACATGATTTCATACATACATCAAATTGATGTTTACCCTAAAAACATACAAGCTGAAGTACTAATCTTAAAACATGGCACTTAAACCCACTGTGTGCTTTTCTTGTGGCAATTTATTCACAACTAACACGAAAAGTTCAGAAAGTTCATTTTACAAGTGAATTCTATACATTTAAAGTAACATCGTCACAGCCCTCCTAACCTAGAAAGATGCCTGTTGACAAAGTCACCAGACCCAAGGCCAACCCAACCTCTCACATAGTCTATGTCCATCATATGTGTCAGTTTACACTTCACTAAATCCACTGGAGAGAATATTGGGACAAAAACAAAGTGTAAATAAATGTAAACACCTAAACAGAATAACAAACCAAGGAAGTTACATCATGAGACAGACACTCATCTCGGAGTTAAACTGAGGCTTAGACACCATCATGAAATTACAGCTCTAAAAATTTCCACACCGCACACTTACGACAACAAAGCTGACCACATTTGAAAATTAACTTGCTGTTCACTGGACATTGGTCCTACCCTGGTGCACAAATTATATATCTCATTCCATTGAATATTTCTTTCCCGTGTTTTTTTCTATATATAATTCTATATTATAATTGTCATATATTTTAATTATAATTTAATATTTGAATTCGGAGAAATAAGTTAAAGTGATAAAAGAAATTAAATTCACAGATTCTTAGAGGCAAAACAAGTTGGACAGCTTGTAACTAGAAAATTATACATTACCTTCTTCAGGTTTCCTTGTTATATTCTAACTCGGAGTCGTGAACCAGTGTCTCTCTGCATTATTAGTGCACCAACACGCGGGGTGACTGTCGCTTATGAATCTGAAACCTAACCCAGTCCATTAATAATTCTGCATCCTCATAAACAACATCTGCACAGCAAGCTGTGGCCTAAACAATAGTGTGATATGCCAGACAGGTGATGAATTTCCCTTACAAAAGAGCAGACGTTTTTGTCCCATGCAGCCACCAAGTTGGTCAATAAACAACAAAGTGGTATTTGTCATGGTGACAACCTTTAGTGTATGATCGTACGCTTTTGAGATCTCCCTGTGTGTGAAGGATAGTCTACACGGCTGCTCAAGACATAGGAGTCAGCCTTATGGATGGCACCATAGCATTTAATGAGTGATCACACAGTGTGGTATGGTGGGATAAATGATTAGTACTTCCCTGTTACCTGGACAAACATGAAAGGGCCCAGCAGTACCGAAGCCAACAGAGCATCAAAACACCACGGGATGTTTCTGGATAGATCCATCTATTGTTGCTTTCATCCCGTTTCATATATAGGTCTGCTTGTCACTCTTAAGTTTAGTTTGAGCGACGGCACTTATAATGCTAATAGCATCCTCTTAGCCGAGATGGAGAAACGAGAGGGATCTCCAGTCTACCCAATAAAAGCGGGGTGCTATTTTAAGAAAGTGCAGGAGCTTTGTTCAAGGGTTTCATTTATCATACAGCTGTCAAACTGTGGTCGCTTAAAGCTAAATCATGCCTATTCACAGTACCTTTGACATCTACTGTTAAAAGAGATGTGTGTATGTGTATGTGTATGTATGTATGTATATATATATATAAAGAGAGAGAGAGAGAGAGAGAGAGAGAGAGAGAGAGAGAGAGAGAGAGAGAGAGAGAGAGAGAGAGAGAGAGAGAGAGAGAGAGAGAGAGAGAGAGAGAGA
>JAZGTJ010000379.1:0-11768 GCA_036877575.1 Botia almorhae | reverse complement strand
GAGAGAGAGAGAGAGAGAGAGAGAGAGAGATTTACAATATATATATATAGCACTATATATCTATATATGCATGTATGTATGTGTAGACAGACAGACAGACAGACAGACAGACAGATATAGTAACTAATATATGTATATATAACTACCTGTTTTTCCAGTTCTTTAGTACTGCTTTAAAAAAAATATACAATCAATCTACATATGTACATCTAAACACGGAACAAACTTTGTCTGTGTGCTCCAAAGTCAAAGAATTTTAATTCTGCCTAACTGTGTCATCCATCCCATGAGATCTCATAACCCATGAGATTTCACAGGAGTATACCAAGAAAGGCTTCTTTTAATGTGCACATGAAATCTAGATTTTCAGCCACATGAAAATGGCTTGAGAGGAGGGATCAGTCAGAAACAAATGCCCCACATATCGGTTTTTGCCCAGATGGTGCACACATGTGAAAATGTGAAAAGTCCCTCTCAAGTTATCCAAACTTCCTAGACAAATATAAAAATGCAATCAGTAACATACTTCAGAAATTATTAAATATACCATGGAAACAGCCGACCCCTTTGAGGTTCTGAAGCATTACAATAACAAAACACTTCATTTTAGTAGAAAAGCAATAAAACAAGTTAGACACATTAACAGTCCTGATAAAAAACTGATTTTGACACACAACCGCTTTCAACATGTTTCCATGATCCTGATCCCAAAGCTAAGAACTGGTTCAAATGTTTTAAATGATTATAAATGTCTCTTTTAATACTCACTTAAATCTTCCCTGGCAGTGTTGACACTGGTCCCCAACCCATCCACGATCACAGACACAGGATCCGTTGACACACCTGCCCGACAGACAGCTCTTCTCGCACGGTTTGGATGGAGATGCGTCTGACATCAGCACCAAGGAGAACATCACGCACAACCATAAATATCTGTGCATGATCTGCAGTCTCTGTCTGTCCAGAAACAGTTTCAGTCTGGGCATCCTATTCCCAGCATTCATAGTTTTAAAGATGACGATGCTGCTGTTGAACTGGATATCAGTATCCCGGGGCCTTTATTCCTGATCTGGTGCCCAGATTGTTTTAATTATAACGGCGGGGGGGATCCATTCACTTACATATCACGAATAGTCCACAAATATCAGCGATTACCCTTTCAAATCCATAAACTAGACAATCACATCACGGAAAAACCCGAGATCCGAGTGCGATTTGATAAAATCAGCATGAACACAGGCATATTAAATCATCTGTCTCGCCTCATTGTGTTTCTGAACAAGGGCAGGAATTTCCTACGTTACCTCCTGCGGTACAGGGCTGGAAAATATTTCCCCGTGACATTAAAAAAATCCTCTCCCCCCAGATCTTTACCATAACGGTGCGATATTTTCAGCTTTAACGCATCATATTATTTTAACGGTCTTATTTTGATCCCACAGACCCTCCGCAGCCATTTTAAAGCGTAAACATTGAGCAGGCTCGCCAAATACACTGCTGCTTTGCTTTAAAACGTTTAAATCTTGAGCTTTCTTTAGCTAAACGTTTATAAAGCGCTAAATGGACCTGGCAGAGGACATGTTTTCAGAGTAGAAAGCATCCTTTATAACCGCAGCAGTCAGTTACAGTGATGTTGTTTCTGCTGTTGTCCGCTGCGCTGAGGGATTTGGAAAACCTGAGGAACTATCCGCTATACGCATATTTTCCCCTCTTCTTCAGCCGCGACGTGGTGTACCCCTTGTCAAACGCCACGAACTTAGATAGGTGCGTTTCCTTTTCGTCCATACGTGTCGAAAACCCCTCAATGTGCGAATTTGGCCCCCAGACCAACGTTTAAGCTTTCGCAGTACGAGCTGCTCGCGCTGGCTGCTCCTCAGGTTGGAGCAAACTCAATACGGAGATGTCCGCGCATGCGCAACAGTAAGAACACATATTTAAAGAGACAGTGGTCAGTGCTGCATCAGTGGACTTTCCATTGCAGTAACTACAATGCATCATCAAACATAGATATTCTATTCTGTTCTGTTATACTCTATTCTCTTATATTGAAACAGTGATTTAACATTTATATGTAACAGCCAGCTGAGGCACTTTAGACTGATGACTGGAACTGGATTTATGCAAACAGAATACAATAACGCGGAATACAATAACGCAGCATACAATAACGCATATTAAGTTCGATACCATCAATCAAATATATGATACCTTCCTCTGACACTGTAACATGCTATACTACTCTCCTGTCCAAACTGCACAACATCCTCAATTATTTATTTTCAGACATCTAAAAAATTAACTTTGTCCCTCTGTTTAGTGTTTAGGTGCATCTCAGTAAATGATACACTATGTGCTGCCCACTTCATACAACTAAAACGGTAATCAAAGTACTGCATGATGGCAGACATTTTGTACCCTGCTGCTTTTTCTGTGCCATTCTTTAATTAGCATCACCAGAAACATATGGCCTTGTTTTCTTACTATAAGTAATGTGGAGCATGGGTGTGTCTCCTGCGGTATAATCAAAAGACAGACCAACAAAGGGCCAGTGGAGAACAGAACTGCTGCAGGTGGAAATCTCTTATTATCAAAGCATTCGGCATGTCACAAATATTAAGACCTCTGAAAAAGGCTTCCACTTATGAAATATTAAATAAAAAGACAACATAGGTAAATTGAGGACTCTTACAAATAATTATTTAAATGTTGCAATCAATTATTTATGAGTACTTTATTATTACTTATTAATTACTATTACTTTATATAATTGTTTAATTACTAATCACAATTTTTATAATGATTAATTATCAATACTGTTATAATAATACAATGATGCAGTTGTTATTAATTACTGGAATTTGGTTGTAACATTACAGTTGGAGCCAACTGTACAGTACAGTATAGGCAGGGTCTGTTTTACACCATAAAAAATGTAACATATGCTTATATTACAGTATATCTGGAAGGCACTACACAGAATGTAATAAAACACAGTCATATTCACAGCTGAGCCCCATCGCAAGAGCCCTACTCAACACAAACAAGCAGAATAATGTCAGAACACCGCATTATATAGTCTGACTTGAACAGAGCCGTGAGATTAAATGTGTACATACAATGGTACACTTGCTTTAAAGAGTAACAAACACCAGTTACGTGAATTCTGCAGATCATAAATGTAAAAGTTGAATTTACCTGTATGTGCTTCAAATATTTTATGTGTGTGGTTGGAATTTTGAAGATTTACAGTTACACAAGTCATTTACAGTCTATAAGAACATTCCAGTCTCATTTTGAGCAGGTCTACATTCTTTCATGGCCCACTGGGGAACATGACACTTTCTCTTCAGCCCATCAACAGAAGAATGAAAGACTCAGAGCCTCAGGCTATAAAGTCAAATTCACTGAACTGCACAGTAACTGCACATGCATGTCCCTGCCTGTCAGAAAGCACATGCGGCATAACTGCCCAATGATGCCACACCAGTGGCCCGTAGGATTAGCATATATTGTCATGTGAGAAAGCACAGTGGTTACGATTCACTGCTCTGTGCTTCAAGCATGCAGTAAATCCCTCACAAAGGCAAAGCTCTATAGTGCCCCCAGATGGTAAATATTTAACAGCATGGTATGGCTGTAGCTTTAGCGCTCCCAAAGCAGCATGCACGCCGGCCACATTTGCATATCTATAAAAAGAGATGAATTGAGATAAAGAAGATCTGTTTTTTTAGTGGCAAAGGACAGATCTGTGTTGCCTTTCTAAGTGTGATGCAGTCAAGGGTGGAAGCGTGGTTTATATTTCACTCAGAGATTTGCCATCACTTCTCTTCTTAATGTCATTAAAGGTTGGGTGGACAGAGTCTGAAAGCAGACATGTTAAATCTGAGCTCAAACCCTGACGAAGAGGGATTAACAGCTATTTGCACCCATGAAACATTCAGGTAGACCTGATTCATGATCATATTGCTTTAGAAACACATGAGTGTGTAGTACCACTATTAGACTTTATTATTGTACTACCTGAAAAGTACAAAAGTGAATTGTAATTACATTTAAGAAAACAAGTTTTATTATAGTTTTGATTATTGTGATTCAGAGGTTTGCAGTTTTGGTTCACTGTGCATAGGTTGAGCGTATAATTCCTTACGCTGAAAATGAAGCACAATAAATTGCAAGACATTGATATTTATTAGTAAATCAAAAATAGTTGTCTTTTCAAGTATATCTCAATCTGTAAAAAAAGAAAAAGAAGCCCACTAGCTACATCACACTTGGGCTTATGTAATTAATTACATAACAACAGTGCCAACTGGTGTTTTGTCACCAACATAACAGTGCAGTTTAGCCACAATCTGTTTCGAGAAAAATAATGATAATTTATTTCCCCTGGCACCATAAGGACTACAACCAAGCCGTTACTGTAATGAAACAATAATGAGAATGCTTTAAAAAAATTCAGGGGCTTTGATTCCGATAACAGAACTTGTTTATCTCTAGTATGTACAGCACTAAATCCAGCCACTGCAAACCCTACTGCCACCTGTCCTACCCTTATTTACAAGTGCCATATATGGCCATGCAGAGAAATGCACAGCGTGGTAACAGAGGCCAGATCAAATCAGAGTGGACCAGGCAATTTCCTTCAATTCTCTTACTGAGAGTGTAGTTTGTCACACAAGGCCTTTAGGCATCTCTATTCATTGCTTTGATCTCCATCATCATCCTTAGAATTAGTTGGGCTGTGTTTATCTTTTGGTTTTGCTTTCTTAGCATTTGTCTGCTGCCCCGGGGCGTTTGGGCAGAGCTGCAAGGCCTGCGAGATGTCCGCAAACGTCCAGCGATCCTCTCTCAATACGTGCTCCTCCAAAGTGAACGGACCCTGCTTCGTCCGGGTCAGTTCCTTTATGTGAGCGCAAGACGACAGAGCTGCAGTGAAAAAATGCGTAACTTAGATTGCACATGCTAAGTCATTAAACATGTTACTGTTCCTATGTTATATTCATGTTTATATTTATGTTTATACATTTAAGTGAAATATTTGAATAAATATGTTTAGATTTCTACCTTTTCCAAGATCATCAACCAGACTTCTGACATAAAATCCACCTCCACACTCCACATCTGCAAATTTCAAAGATCAAGAGATTTTTAAATGGGACATAAATGCACTACAGTTTGTTGTGTAGCAATGATAAACATAATATAACAAAAATATAACAAAAACAAATTTGTTTAATAGGTGTTAAACCCTTTACAAATGGAGGTTATGAAGCATATTTAAAAAAAACAGCTTATAAATTAGTAACCTATAGTGAAAAGTGGCGGGCTGAAGTCCTGTAAAGATAGAGCGTAGACCGTCACTGGACGTGCAGGTTTAGCCTCGACCTCTTGACCTTTTTTAAGCAGTACAGACATGCGCTTTCCATCCTTTTTTAAAGCTGAGTATCTTTAAAATGTAAACATTGCAAATCTCTATGACTTGAGAAAATAATACTTTAAGAGACATGTATGAAGAATGTATTATTGATCAAATGAAATGGCCAGACTCACAGAGGTGGAACCTGCATAATTTCACCAGTAAACTGCTTCATTTTCTCCTCCAGAGCCTCTTTTGTGATGTGATCTGGCAAACAAAGAAAGCTTTTCAAAAGCTAACCTCAAAACACTGACTTCTGCGGGACATCATTACTTTATGACAAGCGCAGACAGAAAATTGATTCTCACCGTAATTCTTCTCATCAACAACATTTCCAATGATGTCAAGAGTATCCGTTGCTTTGCCTAACACTCCAACAGCTGTGTATTTCTGTGAAAGTGATCATAGAATTACACTACCGGGTTAAAAACACTTGACTGAAATGTTTCTTATCTTAAAAATCTTTTCATCTGAAGCAGTTTGCTTAAATGTTTTTAATTATTATTGTAGACAAAAATATAACTGTGCCAACATATTAATTTCTGTTATTAGAAAATTGCAATTTAATTAAAAAAATGTTTTTGAAATGGATGATTTTGGCCAAATGATGAAGAAAAAGCAGCCAACAAGAGATTAGCACAGATAAGAGCCAATAGAAGTGCAGGAACTTTTAATGAGTTTACTATTATTCTAAAATGTGAAAAAAATATTAAATAATAAACAAGTGTTTCCAGACTTTTGCCAGGTACTGTAAACGTTACAAGTAAGAAAAAGAAATGACAACTGGATAAAGGCACATTAACCCGTGACCCACAAAATGTTTACCTTTGATCCTGCAAGCATTGTGGTAAGCATCTTTGTTCCTTCACCAATTCCAACAACTGTGAAAACAGATATGCATTCCGTCCAGTATGTAACAACTTGGAGAACGATCTTGACCTAGCCATAGGTATTACTATTGTTTGTATACTTCCACAATGAAAGAAAAAATTATAGTATTATATTTACCAAGTACACCAGATGCATTGCTGTCCAAAGTGCCGCCATGCCCGATTTTCAGAGCTTGTTTCTTCCTTTTACGAGGGTTTGGATTTGCAACACCAGCCTCTGCGCAAAAACAAACTTATTAATAGAAAGTATTCTGACAATTAAAATCTCGAATTAGATGGATGGTGCAGGGGCGTGGCTACATTTAGGTTCTGAACCCATAACAGATAGAGATCCTATACGTTATTCCCGATAGATGTTGATCTATGATTTATCTGAACCGACCACACAGAAGCGTTTAATGACGCAATAAAATAAGACTCGTTTACCTTTCAAAAGGGTCTGCTTCAGCGTGTTTAGTACATCTGCAGAGGTGGGACCCTGTTTCTTATAAATGGCAAATACACCATTTAAAGACTGCAGTTTGGATAATGAACAGTTTGATACAGTTGTCACACCAGCCATGCTTGACGTTTTCACGGCGCGAATTGATGACGTATGCCGTTTCTGGCGATAGTAGTTTTTGCAAGGATTACTGATGTAACGTATTTGTGGGGTGTTGCGTGTCTTGTTGAATACGAACTTGAGTAAAAAAGTTTACGTATAATTAATATTAATTAATATTAATAGATACGTGGAAAAAAACATTCTTTTATGGCATATGTATATATACAGTACAACATAACACAGTCTTTATGGGATATGTAAATATACAGTACAACCACAAGATGGCAATATCTGACCATCTAATAGTTTTGTTAGAATTAGTTTTTGTAAGAAATGTTTTAAAAAGACGCATTTGTTTATTAGATTGTCTGATGTTAATATAACTATAAATGTAGTCAAAAGTAAATAAAATGCAAAATTGTTTTTTTCTTTTTACAATTTTGTTTAAAGCGAGTTTGTAATTCTTGTATGTTTATTTATTTATCCTTATAAAGGTAATTATAATTTATAATAGGTGTGAAGTTAAAACATTGGCAGGTCACAATGACTTCATGGATAGTCATGATAAGAAGAAAATATTTCTATAATTAAAGTACAGATAAAGCAGAATGAAGCATCATAAACATACACAACAGATATTTTCAACGGGTTTGGCTTGTCAAAATAATTGACTTCAGAGAGTAACAACATTTTTCTGCAACTGTAGCCACCTACCGTACAGCAGTCAAGCGTTTATTGAGGACACGCCCATTGTGAAAGCCTCGTACCCGTTATTCTCTCGCTCTTTGTAGTAATCATTGTAATGCGTGCCAAGCGCCGGGCTATGCCACTGCTCATGGACCCAGAGCTCGCATATTTTCTATTCATCTAAAGTCGGAAAACTGTATGTTGGACTGGAAGCCTCATTTCAGACCATCATTTCTCAAGGAAAATCCACATTTTTCATACCGCATCATGTCAACCAGAGGTAACGGGTTTGCTTTGTAGTTTAAAGTGACATTTTGTCATTTCTGAGGACGAATGTATTTTTATCATGTACTTAAAGCAGATCGGAGTATTTGAGACGCGTTTATCTTTCTGCCGTGAATGTTTGATGGCTGTAAGCATGAATATTTCTTTGAACTTGACGCAACGAAACGGTGTTTTCTCTACACCTGCCTAATAGTTGCTTTTTCACATGCTGTCTATACATCAAAATCACTAACGCGCTATATGAATTATAATAGAAGCAATTATACATCGCGTTTAATAATACGTGATACATTATACTTTTTAAAAATAATAGCAATAATTCAGATATGTTAGACAAGGTTGGCGAAATATTTAACTTTTTCAAGTTTGGTAGTATTTACTTATACTTTATTATTTATTTGAACGGTTCAGAAACGCTTTAAATATTTGCGATTTGTAATATTACGCTACGTAATGCTAAACTGGCTGTCGGATTATGTGCATAGAAGCTTTGATTTATATATCACGTACCATGCATATGCATCAACACTATAATGTATGACTATGTACGCTGGTACCTTTTTCTAGTTCAAGTATGGACAGAGAAGAAACAACAAAGAAAAAAACAAGCCCGTTGTGCTAGCGTATTATTTGCATTTCGTTCCTTTTGGATGCTTTTCCTTTCATATTGGTGTTGAGCGAGATGATGCTCTGTTACGCCCACTGGACGTTTCGTCTTGTTATTCTTGCTTTGACGGTTGAAATGGTTTCTGGACTTCAATTACGGACTTACCGCAACCACCGGATTTGATCTGCGGTACTGTAGTCTATTTAAAGAACCAGGCTGCCGCTGCCATGAGCCACGGCCGTATAAGCATGCTTTATTACAACTTGTGTTTAAAAGCCTGCTTGTCTCGGAAAACAATCTTTAAAAATGTTTTAACGTGATGTATTTTGCTAGCAAGAGGGTAAAGTCTTAGTGAAAACGTAAGATGGTAATTTACGACCACAAATATGTGTCGGTCCTAAACTGTACACAAAGTCTTAGGGAATGGACAGGATTCCATTGAGTTCAAATAAGGGAACAGAACAGACAGACGGATTGTCCAGTTACAGAATATAGGTAATATAGTTTATAGTTAATATAGTTTATAATAAATGAATATACTTTATAATAAATTACCAGACTTTCATTACTTTCATTGCTCTGTTTTCGTTTACTTTCATTCCCATTTTTTTACATGGTAAATATAATAATTCTGTGCTCTTTTATTTGCAGTTACTAAACTACAGTAAATTATAGAATATTCAGCTGTGTTTGCATGTCTGCCAATCTATAAAATCTAAATGACAAATATCTGAACATAAGTAGATGTCAAATTTTTTAAGCATGTTATGTAAGTGTGCAGGGTTTTTTTTGAAAGTTTTGCAACATCCATTTTGTCTACAAATGTGTTTACATTTCAAAGTTTCTTGTTTTTTCTCAGTTGTAACGCTTTGTTGAAGTCTAATGTGATCTAAAGTGCTAGGCCACGTTTATCTTATGTTTGCACAACTCCTTGTATTCAGGACCTCGCTGTAACCTTTGCACTTGAGGTCAGTAAATCTTAACCCATGTGTCTGGTCATTTCCTATTAATCAGTGGGGTCACTGCAGTGCAGTCGTAACACCAGACATGCACAAAACTGTGAATCAGTTTAAAAGTATTCAAGACAGCAAAGAAATGAATGCTAACCGGCAAATCTGCTGGTCGGCTGTTTTTTGCCGGACTCTTGATATCCGTCCCTCTTTTCACTCCTGCTTCCACGGTTTGTTCCTCTCTCTATCACTGTTCCTCAACCCTAGATTATTGTCAGCCTCTAGGGAGTCTCAGTTAAGCTGTCAGCTGGAATCAGTGTGAGATTCGGAAAAGTAAACCGTCCCTAATAACATCCAGAGAGGGAGAGAGCACATCCTCTGCGGCTTGGTTTTTCGGGGCTTTAGGCAGAGCACTGATACCACTGTTTTCTTTCTCAACAACTCTCAGATAAATTCCCCAGGAAAGACTGCCTGACAGCTCTGTGACTTTCACCTTGAGAAACGTACATTTACTCAAATTCTAAACAGTAAAGCCCAAGACCCCTGTGAATATAGGCAGCAACCAGATGTGATTCCACATACCAAGTCATTGGGTTTTATTAAACCACACATTATGGATTTTGACATACTTGCACTAATATTGTTGTTGATGTTATTTTAAAGCTGTACTCTATAAAATGGGATTGTGTGATACTGCCATCATTCATTTAAAAAGGTCACGCTGTGACATTTCAGTCCTCTATTTGTCATACATATTTAAGTGATACATATTTACAGGTCAGAGTTCACCAAACTTGAACTTTGGAATGTGGCAAAACACCAACTTTCTTCACATGAGCTTGCAATTCTGGTCTCCAGGATTTCTATGCTTTTGAATGAAAATTAACATGAAAACTAACAATTTAATGTATTATAACTAATAGGTATGAATTGGTGACTTCAGCTGTGTTATTTAGTGACGGATTGGACAGAGGTTTGTTAATGTTGTATGGTCTGCTTATCACTGTCTTAATTCAGGTCACCCAAGCTGCTTTAAGATATGTCTCATATCGTTGCTTCAAGTGGCTGTCTCTGATAAGACAGTTGTCTCTGACGGGTTGAGCAGGATCAAGGACAGAGGGCATGGAGTTTTGTTGCCATAGAACACATTCTGTCTGACCTGAGCTTTCCTTAGGGACATGGAAATCACTTCAATAGAGTGACACATCCTAATTTTTGCTGTGTATCTTTTGGCTTGGCTTTTCTTTACAGACAGCGTTGCATTCATTGTTTAAGGAATCATTCCTCCATAAAGCATCAGCACTGGGGGCTGGGGGACGGTGCAGTGTCTATGGTTGTTATGACCTTGGATTATGCTGGTTCAGACTGGGTCATTCTTTACTCAGTGTCTGCTTTTGTCTCCTAACTAAACATTTCTTATTTGAAACCTAATCCAACACCTGGATCACAACAACAGAGAAAATGAAGATTTTAGCTCTTCTTGTGCTACAAAAAAACTTGTGCCTAATCTTATTTGTAGTCATTGAACTGTGGAAGATGTGAGACTAACCTCTAGCCATCGGCTTCTTTTCTTTGTGTGGGCTTGCTGGTGCTCTGCAGACCTGCCACAGTTAGGCTGACCAGGGGAAGTGGAGCATGCTTGCTGATTGCTGGGGTTTCAGCCTCATGAAAGCCACAGGGCTTACACTGTTGTCCTAGGCTTAATTAAGCTTGATCCCACCAGGAAGCAGCCCCTCTCCCCCCTCACTGTTCAACAAACCGCTCTCAGCCAGCAGAACCCAAGCCCACTACATTCCTGTTACCGGGATGCCACTTTCCTTTGAATGGGTCGGTCAAGTGGAGATGGTGAAGGGGTAACGCAGAGGCCAGTAGCAGTGGTTGAACATGGCTTATAAACTTAAAGGTAAAGTGTAATGCCGTCTTTAAAGGAATAGTTCACCCCAAAATGAAAATTCTTCCATCATTTACTCAACCGCATGTCATTCCAAACCTGTATGACTTTTATTCTGTGAAACACAAAATAAAATATTTTAAGAAATGTCTCACTTGGTTTTGTGTCTATACAATGGAAGTCAATGGGTGCCGCTGTTGTTTGGTTACCAATGTACTTCAAAATATCTTTATTTTGGTCCTTGGAAGCAAAAGAGTCATACAGCTTTGGAATCACATGAGGGTAAGTAAATAATGGAAGAATTGTCATTTTTGGGTGAACTATTCTTTGAACATCCTAATTCCCCTTGCCACTCAACAATGTCCTGATGTCACTATCTCAAACTCTTTGAATCCATGTGTAACAAGTGCCCCAACCGTAAATTGGAGCAATGGACCAGTTTCTAGGTAAGTGGAGAACAGAATTAATGATGGTAGTAAATGAAAATCACACAATCAT